>CM024719.1:49509255-49589387 GCA_014182545.1 Eucalyptus globulus
TCCTTCTTTTTGCAGCATAGTCTTGCTTGGTTTTGTAGGGGGACTCTTCCTTCAAGCACTCTATGGCTCTCTTCAGTTCTTTCAACCTCATCTTGGACACCATTTTCAATCCTATAACCATAGGAGCAATAGTTCAAACACGAAGAGATGTTGGAAACTGAATCTGAAAATGTTTGAACAGTTGAGTGACCAACGCTGAGTAAGGGAGCTGTCCATTATCCTTCACAACATTCCTATACATATGCATCAGGATTGCATGGGGAGAGAAAACTTCATTCCATTTGAAATGGCAAACATCAGTTTTGCTTCAGATCGGGAAACATCCATTTTTAAAATCGATTTGGTCTAATGCAGTTGATCACGACTTTGTGCAACAAAATGTTGGAGGCTGAGAGTCTGGAATAAGTGATGCATCCTTCAGGAAGTCTGTCCCTAACCATAAATCTTGTTGCTTGTCCAACTGAGACACTTGGTTGGAAACCACTCATTTCCACACCAATAATGCCAGCCAACGTGTCAACATCCACCACATAGTCTTTGTCACTCACAGTGAATTTAAAATGATTTTGGTCAAGGAAGGACAGATTCGAGTAAAAAAAGGCAGTCAACTCAGGGTAAGCAACATTAGTCTCAGAGCAAAGTCTTTTAAGTTGAAGGAGAGCCAATTTCTCCCTCAAGCTCACCTTTATCGAATCTAGAAAGTCAAAATTGACCGATCGAGGATTCATCACCTCTCTCTTCAACATTTGGGTGTAAACCCTTTTATGATCCTTAGAACGAAATAGACTCATTCCATCACCAGTCACTTCAATATCAATTCCCATTTTCGGTTGGAAATTTGAAAACATCCTCTTATCATCATCTTTGCTTTCAGGTTGACTAAAAGCACTAAATCTAGGATCGACAGGAAAGTTAAGGAAAGCCTCATCAACAACACCTTTCTTGGTTATTCCTAACTTTTCTATTGCTCGCAAAAACATAGTCTCATTCTTATACCTTCTTTCTTTTAGAAAGTCATTGATAAAGTTCATAGGAGTACTCCTGCTTCAAATGAGTAAAAAGCTTATAAATGACCTGGGGTTTCAAGGTTCTGAGAGGTTCTGCATCTTCTTCGACTTCCTCTTCCAAAGAATCACGAGGAGGATTCTGCGTAGCATTTTTCGGGCTATGCTATGGAGAGTGTTGTGGAGAAGAATGCGGAGCGTCTTCTTCGGCCAAATCAAAATGAGTCAGTCCTTTTGGCATACTCCGAGGTCCTTTGCTTGCGATTCGGGATGATTTCCTTTGGTAAGACATTTTTGCAGGCTTGGAGGATTTCACATACAGGTTCAAGTGAAAAAGATGGAAACTTGCGGAACAAACTTGAGAGTAGAGACGAGAGAGTAGAGAGAGTAGAGAGTTTGTAATTTAGGGTTTTGAAAAGAAGTGTTCGAAAGAGATAAAAAAAAATGTATATAGAGAAGATGAAAGGTCACAACGAAATAATCAAACCGTCATATGGAAAAAGAAAACTACCTTTTTGAAATAAACTGAAAATAAAAACTGCCAAAAATTCAAAAATTCAAAACAGATAACTTCTAAAAATAAAATAGGCAAATGACAATTTCGGTTAATCATACATTTTTATTCCAAAAACAATTAAAAATACATGGATTCGAGATATTCTCACAATGAGGTAGAGCTTGGAAATTTTGAGTATGGCTAACTCCAGACTTTAATATATTGGAGAAATGATATTCAGCTTGTTGCGAATAGATTCAAATAGACTTTTCTCCAGAGGCTTTGTGAAGATGTTTGCCAGCTGATTCTTCGAATCAATGAACTGAATCTTAATCTCTCCATTTTGAACATGATCTCTTATAAAATGATGTTGAGCTTCAATATGCTTCGCCCTCGAATGAAGAATTGGATTCTTGGTGAGGTTAATAGTGCTGGTGTTGTCACATTTAATTTCAATGCACGATTCTCCTATTCCATAATCTCTCAGCTGTTGTCTTATCCACAAAATTTGAGAACAACAGCTTCCAAGAGCCACATACTTTGCTTCTGTTGTTGATAGAGGTACAGTACTTTGCTTCCTTGAGAACCAAGACACTAACATATTTCCCAACAGTTGACAGGTACCCAAAGTACTTTTTCTATCGATTCTACAACCTACTAAATCTACGTCTAAATATCCAATAAAAGTAAAGTCTCATTCTTTTGGATACCACAGATCCAGCTTTATAGAGATTGCAATATACCTTGATGATGCGTTTTGCAGCACTTAAATGAGATTCTCTGGGATCGGATTGGAATCTAGCACATGTACAAACACTAAACAAAATGTCAGGTCTAGATGCAGTAAGATAAAGAAGTGAACCGATAATACTTCTATAAAACTTATGATATACTTTCTTCCCTCCTTCATCTTTGTCCAGCTTCGAAGAACTTGACATTGAAGTCTTTGTTTTCTTGCAATTTTCCAACCCAAACTTCTTGATGAGATCTTTTGCATACTTCTCTTGGTGAATGAAAATGCCTTTCTTCGATTGTTTAACTTGCAATCCCATAAAGAAAGTTAATTCACCCGTTATGCTCATCTCGAATTCATCCTGCATATATCTAGAAAACTTCTTGCGGAGATTTTCATTAGGCGAACTAAAGATAATATCATCGACATAAATTTGTACTAGTAAAAAGTCTTTTCCTTCTTTCTTTATGAACAGGGTAGTATCCACTTTTCCCTTTTTAAAATCATTTTGGATAAGAAACTTACTTAACCTTTCATACCAGGCTCGAGGTGCTTGCTTCAGTCCATACAGAGTCTTTTTTAGTCTATAGGCGAGTCGCTTTTTTGGATCTTTAAATCCGGTCACATAGACTTCTTCTTGAATGAATCCATTGAGAAATGCACTTTTGACGTCCATCCGGAATAACCTGAAATTTTTATAGTAAGCAAAAGCAAGTAGTAATCTAATTGTTTCTAATCTCGCTATCGGTGCATAGGTCTCGTCATAGTCTATCCCTTCTTCTTGTGTATACCATTTGGCCACGAGTTTTACTTTGTTCCCGGCAACTTTTCCTTTCTCGTTCATCTTGTTCCTAAAAACCCATTTTGTCCCGATTATAAATTTAACTTTAGGTTTAGGAATCAGTTCCCAAACATCGTTGATGCTGAACTGTCTAAGCTCCTCTTACATAGCTTCGATCCAGCTTTCATCAGATAAGGCTTCATCTACACTTTTTGGTTCAATTTCAGAAACATGTGCTAAGGCCCTGGACTCTTCTCACCTTTTGGATCTTATGAATTCCTTGATCAATGTTGCCAATGATGAGTTCTTTGGGATGACTTGACTTATGCTTCCAGTTGCTGTTGGGTCTGAAAGTCTGTTGATCCTCTGCTTCAATTGAATCTCCTTGATCTGCTTGTTGCTGTTCTTCAAAAGTCTAAGTCTCTTCAAGGGAGGCAGACTTTGTTAAGTCTGAAACGGGTTTAGACTCTTCAAGTTGAGTCTAGTCTAGTTGAGTCTGCACATAATCCTAAAACTTGACGTTCATAGATTCTTCCACGGATTGAGTCTTCTTGTTGAAGACCCTGTAGGCTTTGCTTGAAGTAGAATAGCCAAGGAAGATTCCTCCGTCTGATTTTTCTTCAAACTTCCCAGCTCAATCATTTGCAGTTTTCAAAATAAAATATTTGCAGCCAAAGACATGGAAGTAGGAAACATTTGATTTCTTTCCTTTGTACACTTCGTAAGGAGTTTTCTCTAGAATAGGCCTCAAGAATACTCTGTTGATGATATAGCAAGCTGTGGAAACTGCTTCAGCCCAAAATCGAGAGGAAATTTTACTCTCAATTAAGAGGGTTCTGGCCATCTCCTGTAAGGATATATTCTTCCTTTCCACTACTCCATTTTATTCTGGAGTGTGTGGAGAAGAGAAAACATGTTGGAAACTAGATTCATCACAGAACTTCACAAAGTCTTGATTTTCAAACTCACATCCATGGTTTATTTGTATGCTCGAAATAGCATATCATTTTTCATTCTGAACCTTCTTGGCAAACTTTGAGAAGTAAGAGAAGGTTTAGACTTATTTTCTAGAAAGTAAACCTGAGTAAAACGAGAGTAATCATTCACAATTACTAGGCATTACCTTTTTCCACAAATACTTTGAGTTATGGTTGGTCCAAAGAGGTCCATATGCAGAAGCTGCAAGGCTCGATTAGTAGAAACTTGATTTACAGCTTTAAAAGAACTTCTAACCTATTTTCCCAAAACACATGGAGTGTATAATTCAAACTTTTGATAAGTCAGGTTGGGAAGACCACGAACAAGCTTCTCTTGGCAATCTGCTTCATGTTAACATGGCCAAGTTTTCTATGCCAAAGATTTGCTTTATTTTGAATAGATATGAGGCATTGAGAACTTTCTAGGTTTACATCTAGAATTTAAATATTCCCATGCCTTCGTCTAGTGAAAAATTGAGAGAAATCTTTACTCGTTCCAGAACAGATGCCTTCTTGGAAGTTTATTTTGAATCCAGTATCGCAAAGCTGACTTATGCTGAGTAGATTGTGATTTAGACCTTCCACCAAGGAAACGTTGTTGATAGTAAGGCTTCCAATCTTCACGATTCTACATCCAACAATTATTCCTTTAATATTTCCGCCAAAAGAAACTTCTCCACCATTCATTTGAACAAGTTTTATAAAGCAACTTGAATCTCCTGTCATATGCCTCGAACAACCAATATCCAAATACCATTTAATCTTCCTCTTGATAGTGACCTGTGATCAAAAGAATGACTCAAGCTTTCTTTGGTATCCATATTTTCTTGGGTCTGGGAAAGTTAGTATTAAAAATAGTCTTTACCCAATCCCTTTTAATAGGTCTCCAAACCTTGGGACATTCCTTCTCGAAATGTTCTGAGCTATTACACATTGAACATTTGAGAGCACTTCTGCCAATAGGTTTTACAAAAACTTTTTGAAAATGATTTTTGTAAATGCCCTTGTAGGTCTTTGTTTGATTCTTTCTTTAACTTTGGGAAAATCGATTAAAGGAACAATTTCTAAGGTCATACCCAAACCAGATTTGTTGAAATAAGGTCTTTCTATTGAAAGAATTTTCTCTAACGTTTCAAATAATTTTGAAAATCTTTTTGTGATGTTTGAAATGTCCTATTTCAAAAAAGCATTCTCCTTTAAAAGAGAATCAGAATTTACTTTCAAATCAAAAAAGCATTCTCCCTTTATCTAGACTTTCAAACTTTTCTTTCCAATAAGTTTGCTGTTGCATGAGTTTGGAATTCTCCCTTTTTAGTTCGGAAATCTTTTAAGAGAATTTTTAAGACTAAGACAAAGTTCTTCTATGTACTTCGAGACTTTAATAGGAATTTTTAAATTACTAACCTCAACTTCTTTGTTTGAGTCTAAATCAGAATCTGTTTCAAAATCTGAGTCTGATTCTGAATTGGCCATCAGACATATGTTGGCATATTCTTCATCATTTTCCTTGCACTCGGTATCACTCCAAGTTTCTGCTTTGAGAGCTTTGTTGTATTTCTCAATTCTTCCTTTATTTTTCTTCAACATATGACAGTTAGGTCTGCTGCCCATTTTTCTTGCATTTGAAGCATATTACATCTTTGCTGGTTTCATTGTCCTCAGTCGATTTCTTCTGGAAATTTTACGTGCTCTGCTTCTTCCAGTTGAATCTTCTTCCCTTTCTATTCAACTTTCTGAACTTCTTAATCATAAGTGCTAGTTCCTCATCGTCCATGTCATCTTCAGAATCAGAATCATCATAATCATCATTAGATTTTAAAGCGAGTGACTTCTTTCCTCTTGGATCTTCTTCCTCATTGATCTGCTCCACTTCATATGATTGAAGTGTGCCTACTAGTTTGTCTACTGAAAGAGGCATGATCCTCTGGGTTTTTCTAATTGATGTCTTCACATGATTCCATTTTTTGGAGAGTCCACGCAGCAATTTATTAACCTTCATTGGTCTTGAGATTGGTTGTCCTTGATATGCCAATCCATTCACGATTTCAGTGAACTGACTGAACATATCAGTGATGGATTCTCCAGGCTTCATACTGTCTGAGTAGAATATTGATTTTTGTTTCCTTTACTCGATCAGTCCCTTCATAGGTAACATGCAATCTATCCCGAACTTCTTTCGTTGTTTCATAAGAAGAAATTCGATTATACTCAGTAGGAGATAAGGCACAATATAAAAACTAGATTGCTTTAGCATCAAGAGCTTGTCTCTTGGTTATTTCTGCTTGTGTTGTTTCGTCAGCATCTACAACTTATTTTCCTCTTTTTGAGATTAATGTAGCTTTGGGATCAATTCATTTTTCTACCACATCCCACTCCAAGGGATCTCTCGATCTAAGGAATGCCTTCATTTTATTTTTCCACACATTGTACTCATTCCCATCAAAGTAAGGAGGTTCGGTGTTGCTTTAACCTTCAACCAATCTTGGGGCAAAACTACTAGCTATAGATCATTAGCTTTAGAAGTAAAAACACTTCAATGAAATAAGCACACTAGCTTTGATACCAATTGATAGGGCTAGTAACAAAACCTAGAGGGGGGCTGAATAGGTGTAAGAAAATTTTCACAAAACGTAGTAAAATATTTGTCGCGTCTCGATCCTCGAGCGCACGCACATCCCTCTACAGTCGATATAAATGCGACGTTCCCAGGACGCGACACCAACCCATCTATTATTAATACACATGTGGAAGCAAAACAATAAACCCTTGACAACAAATAGCATGGGATAGGAAAGCAGGGCAAATTTCATAAAAGCCAACTTTTATAAACAACGGGGTTTAGTTACAAAATGAGTCTGGTCAAAAGGCTACAACATTTGGGCTCTCAAAATGAAGCTGTCCTACGACATACTAGTCGAACACATATGCCGATTCTTCATACTCCACCTCCACAAACTCCGGGGCTTTGGTCCTCCATAACCACCATCTACGGACCTAAAAAGATAAGCCCACGATGGGGTGAGACAATGTCTCAGCAAGTTCACCCCTAAAATCCTTATTAGGAAAGAAATACACCCAAGGGTGGCCTAGCCACACACAACAGAAGACTTACCTTGCCTCAGTTCCTTCTTGCACGTTAGCACAATTCATAACTCATACACGTGCAATGATACCACTCAACAATTGGAACGCAACATACTAAATCACAACCAATCACTTGTTCCAATTCTCAATCACGGCCACACACGATCATGACCTACTCCAAGTTAGGCGGTCTTCTAGAGTAACTAGGTTAATCATGGCCCCAATGGCACAGTCTACTAAATGTTCGGTGGTAATTCATGGCCCAAGGGCACAGCCATACTTCGGCGGTTTATCACGGCCCAAGGGGCACAACCTATTCCAAGTTAGGCGGTTCTCTGGCTTAGCCGAGTGTCATACCCAATTGCTTACAATTCATTATCAACACACAACTTCACGATTCACCAATCAATTGAACAATCAACATCCAATCACATATTCCACCCAATTCATAATTACGACACACAATTTCCCAACTCATCATCAATTGACCAATCCAGCATTCAATTACATAATCCAACCATACCACAACAATCAGCACGAAATTCTAACGACCAACCATCCCAACTAAATTTCCGAAAAAATTATGTTGACACCTAAATTTTTGCATAAAAAAATTGGTAAATTTTTACCCCAAAAAAATTATTAAAATTGCATAACATATAATTTTAACAGCATTTATTTTATTTCATTTGCATGAGCATTATTTTTTGATATTCAAGGATATGACGGGAGATTTTCACATATTTAGGCGATATACATCGAGGGATGTATTTTCGAGCATAAAGGAAATTTTCGGATGGAATATTCAAAAAATACAAAAGAGAATATTGCGTGGGGTGCAACGATATATTCAGGGGATTATGCACAAGCGGAATTGAAAATAAAATATTCCACAAAGGTTTAAATTTTTCCACTATAAATGGTGTTGTTCGTGTACGGACATAGGGGGAAATTCGAAAAAAATGTGAGCAAAAAGTGAGAGCCTTCTTCGGTTTTAGGAGAGAAAGAGAGAAAAAGAGAGAGAGAAAAAAAAGAGAGGAAAAAGCTGAAGTCAACAAAAGGGAAAAAGTGACCCACCTGCGGTGGACGAGTTAGTTCGCGCTTCGACCCCTTACACGGAGGGTAGAGGTTCAACACTTCTCACCCTCATTGCGCGACTTAACTAGGGTGCCGTGGGAGGTGGGTCATCGCGCCAGTGACCCCCCGGATTTACGTCGCCAGCTGCCGACTGTACGGCAGTTCCCGGGCATAAAAAAAAATCAAAAAACAAAAGGGAAAAAGTGAAAGAAGGCAGAGAGAGGAAAGGATAGCATAGTGAGAGAGACCGATGATCGACGTGGGGGCAAAGGGCAGAAAAAAAAAAACAAAGAAAAGAAAAGGAAAAAAAAAAAAAACGATTCTTGTTCTTCTTCTTGAGCTTTTGCTGTCGACCCCTTGCTGTTCCGCACCGCACCATCGCGCCACCTCCGTGCCAGCACTCACAACGCCGATAATCGAGCTGCCGCCCACCATTGCTCCACCCAACGACCCACAACCTGCTGCTACCGTCGCTCCTACGCGCTCCTCGTCCGCAAGCCCATCTGCTCTGCACCACTGTTGCAGATCGCGACACCAGTGAACCGACGTCCCTTTCTCGTAGCCACTCGACGTTGCAGCCCCGGTCTGACCCGCGACGTCATTTCTACTCTTGCTTCACCGATGCCCTCCACGAGCAGCACCAACTCCTGGCTGAACCTCCGATCCGCGACACTGTTTCTACTACGGCGTCACCGACGCCACATAAGCTAGTCCTGTTCGCCATCGCTGCTCCTGCCTGCACTCGCGCGCCTCCGCTTCTGCTCCGATTACCTGATGTTGCTCTTGCCCTGTTCGTTGTTGCCAAGTCCCAAGCGACGCCACTAGCAGCTGCTGCTGATCCCGCGACAACCTCTGCTCTGCGAACCAACAGCCGCGAGCATCGCCGTCCCCCTTGCCGCGACCCAGCGCCGACGACCACCGTGCTCACCTTCTTCCCACTTTGTCTTCGTCGTGCCCCGAAGCTCGTGACCTGCACCGTCGCCTCTGCCCTTGCTGTTGTGTCCGATGACCCTAGCTTCGTCGATCGTCCCTCACACCGCCACGAGCTAGTGCCGACACCTGCCCTTGCTACCTCGCCACCCGTCGCTGGTCCCCTCGCCGGGAGCCCCGAACACCGGCGTTTCCTTCACCCACGGCTGCTCCTCCAAACCTGTTTGCAAAACCTAATTGGAAAAATTAATTAAATTAGGTAGTTATTTTTTATTTTATTATTTTTTGTTTTTTCTTTTGTATTTCTTTATTTTTATTTTATTTATTTTCTTTACTTGAATTAGCCCTTGATGCAATTGAAAGTCCCGATGTACCACCTAATAAGCAACGGCGCATAGGTTTTTTATTCCATCTATAAGGCTTTAGATGAAATAATTAATCAAGTAGGAATAAAATTGATATTTTGATCTTTAAAACTTAAGATCAATTTATCGATTTTATTAGCGAGATATTACCCCTTGGTCTAAACGATGCATGATATATTTGATGATTTTGAATGGTCTATTTTATCTTGATTGCTTTATTTATCTTGAAATATGTTTGAGTTAGAATATCGCATGCTTTAGGGTCATTTGCATATTTAGACTAAGCATTTTATTTATCATGAATTTTCGAAATAAAAAAAAATAAAGATAAAAAATAAAAATTTAGGATGTTAGATTTTCATTTCAATTGCATGTTTAATTATTTGACATTTTTTTAATTTCGAAATTAATAAAAAGGAACAACAACAAAAAATCATCATGCATATGTCATGTAGAATTAGGGCATCATTTGTACGTCATTGCACATTATGATAAAATTGCATATTTCATTTTAAGTTTAGATTGATTTTTTTTTTTAGATAGATTGCATCTTAGGTTAGAAATTGCTAAGTTAAGATAATATCTTAGTTTAAATTAGGATTTGGCTTAACCTAATTCCTAATGCAAATTGAATAGAATCTTAATCTAGTTAGTCAATTTTCACATTTTTCCTAATTTCGAATTTCATGAAAAAATACAAAAAAATGACTTAGGATAAATTAGTTTCAATCCCTAGGATAGATTGCATTTTAAAAAATAAAAAATAAAATAAAATATGTCATTTCATGTCATTTAGAATTATGTTTATGAAATTTATGTCATTTAGTGACTATATTTAGGTCCATTTATTTAAAAATTGTTCGTCATTAGAATTAGGTCATTTGGCTAGATTGCATTGCATATAGATTAGTTATTAAACAAACAAAAAATTCTTAAAGAAATTGAGTGACTGCGTGTTAATTAGAAAACCTAGGGCTTTTGATGTGAATTTTGAATTAACCTTGCAGATGCTTTTATTGCTATAAGGTAAGACCCATAATTTATTCATCGCTTTCTTGGGTGTTAAATTGGTGGTTTGCACACTCGCATGATCACCTCACATGTTAGGGAAATAGATTTAAAATAAATCCAAGCTGCTTGCAAAAACATTTTTTGAAAATAAAAAGAAATGGTACCGAAAGGGCATTAGAGAAGTCTAGTGTAACCAAGTCCTGTTACTCATATATCTCTGGCTCATAGGAGTAAAATAATCCTCCCATTATTTTACTCAGGTGTCTAATCGACCTACCATAAACTTATTAATTGCGACTCCTAATTGAAAAATCATTGGCATGTTAAGAACTTGAACCTAAGTCGCGAATTGGTATGAGCTTGGGAGAGCTCGAGCTAAGTTTCTTAGCAATCCATAAGCCAAACCCTTGGTGGTTCACCTCAGAAAATTTGGTCGCGAGAGCTTGGCGACTCCACTGGAAACTTAGAGTTAAAACTCTTAATAGACTTAAGCCAATTTTTATTTTCTTTTGAAAAATGTTTTTTTTTTTTTTTTTTTTTTTTGCAGCGAGGATCCCAAGTACGTCCTTAACGTTTAAGGCATTCTTGCATATTGGGAGGTATAAGGGGAGTAGTGATTGTTAACCCTTGTCTTGTAGGTTGAAGTTAGGAATGTATGGTTTATTTTCATGTTGAAGTATTGCTTGATATAAACTGTTGTGCATGCTTTGCATTTACACTACACCCTTGCACACACAACCTGCCGCCGGATCTGGGCCGCACTAAGACACTTAGGATAGTATTGAGTTCGATATCACTTCGACCGCGAGGCTGCGTAATAGAGGTTGCCCAACTCAATCTCGAAAGTTTTTTCTTGATGTCAGGAATGCTTACCTCTGCCGGCGAGGCTACGCCGCATTGGGGTATCATCCTTGACTAAGCCGGAGTTAGGAGGACTTGACTCAGTATGCGAGGCTGCAACTAAGTCATCCCACCCTTTTAACTCCACCTTACTTAGCCTGTCTAGAGTAAAAATCGAGCCTCACATCTCATGTGCGTGTCTATGTGATTTCCGTCGATTTTCCTTGGTGAAGTAAGCTTTCTATCCCTATACCATGCAATTTATTTTGTCATGCTTTTGGTCCGTCCATGACAATCTAGGTTAGTCATTTGATCCAATTCCTTTGTCAATCAAAAATGAAATGAGGAAATTGCCATGCAATGAATCATTTTGAAAAAAAAAAAAAAAAAAAACTTTGGAGAATTTGTTTTCAATTCATGTCTAGGAAATTTGATCTTGCTAGGGTGTCTATTTTTCTAGCTCTCTTTAAGAAATTCCCTTATTGTACGAACTTTTCATGAAAAAAATGAAACAGTTGATTAGATCATTGTCATGGGTTGATTCTCTATTTACACCTCGTGCTTACATATTTTCATTCATTTGAAACAGGTGATAACGGATCCCTCATATTCGTCCATTATTACACGATTAAGAGCTAGAATGGCCGATCAAGCTGGAATGCGTGATTGTATCTCCACTATGGAAGACCAACTTCAACAGTTAGTCACCTTTATGCAACTTTTGACAACTCAAATCCAGTCCCTTCAAGCGAATCCAACTCCTGCACCTGCTCTCCCCGATATAGTAGTTTCAAAGCAGACAAACAAGGCCCAAATGGGTGATGACGACATGCCTAAGCTGGAAGATGACCCACTGTTGATAACCGCCAAAAAGGCTAAGCTTGATAACGTCCCTAAGACGGAGCAAGATGAACACTTCGCAAAGTTGGAAGAGAAAGTGAAGCAATTGCAAGAGTCACTGAGTTCACTCCCGTTTGACTTGTCAGTGTATGAGAAGGTTAAAATGCCAAAAAAGTTTAAAATGCTAGAGTTCGAGAAATGCAATGGTACTTCCTGCCCAAAAGCTCATTTGTAGATGTACCATGTACGCATGGCCTAATGTGTCAAGAATGAGCCCCTCATGATTCAATCATTTCATGCGAATTTGACTAGACCCGCACTGAGCTAGTACGTGATGAAGAATGTCAATCTTCTCGACACCTGGAATGAAGTGGCTGACACGTTTCTCAAGCAGTATAAGTTCAATATGGACATTGCACCTTCCCGAGAAGATCTTGAGAGAATTGAGAAGAAGAGGAGTGAATCATTTAAGAAGTATGCCATGAGATGGCGAAATCTGGCAGCTCAAATCACACCTGAGCCTACTGACAAGGAGTTGATGAAGTTGTTCGTCAAGACTTTCCCGTCTGAGTTCCGTAACCGGATGGCTAGCACATACGTCGAAAACTTCAACCAACTTGTTCCCATGGGAGAACAAATGAGATGGGGATAAGAGCAGGGTGGTTTACTGAGCCATCTAACAAGAGGTTTTCTACCAAGAAGGAGAAGGATCTTGAAGCTAAGACTATTGTGGCATATTCTTAACCGAATCGTGATACATCCAATCGCACTTCGGTAATTAAGATTTCTATTGAGCAACAAGGTGGAGGACATCAGTTCGACGACATAATGTTAGAAGACAGTTCACACCTCTTCCTGGACCCCTATCCAAAGTTTTTCCTGTCCTCCAAAAGAAGGGATTACTCTCTACTAAGCCGAAGTGACCAAATCCCGAGCATCATCCTGCATATAATCCCTCCGAAAAGTGTGACTATCACATGGGAGAGATTGGTCACTCCACTGATGATTGCTATGTTTTGAAGCATAAGGTCCAAGATCTCTTGGATACAAAGGCGTTCACTTTCAACAATGATAAGAAAAATCCTTTGCCCAACCATGACGAAGGTACAAATGCTGTCATTGAGTGAAGGAGTTCTTGTCTTCACACTCCTCTACGAAGGAGTCTTTTTTATGCTTTCTAGGATTTCAAGTTTTTCCTACTTTCTGAGATTTCAATTATTGCTTTCGTTTATAGGGTTTGCTTGTTTGCATTTTCCATTCCAATAATGTAATTCATTTGACTCTGTTAAATGAAATTACAATCTTGTTTCCAATTTTAAGGACATGATGAGGTACACCAAACTAGCCTGGTGACGATATCCAACAATGAAAAGAAAATATCATCCAAGGAGAATTCTAAGGACTGGGCTTCTTCATGCTTCCTCATCAAAAAAAAAAAAAATCACTTTTCAAGCCACTTCCAGAAGCATGCATTAGGTTAGCCCTGTTTAATTTTTTGACTCATTTACTTTATGTTTTAGAGGATTACTTTCTTGGCCTGATGAGAAAAAATCTGAAAAAGGCACATTAGGGGCAAAAGCGAGAATGGAGCGTTGGAGCGTCTATCAAACTGACTATCATATTTTCAGTCTCAATTGATCAATTAGTGTGTGTTCCCTTTCGATAGGGGCAATCCAAGAACACCCACTACTGAGATGGTGCCTTTGTGGGACAATTCTTTGAATGGCCAAAATCGTGCTTATGAAAACATTTTTTAGTGTGATAAATTGTCTGTTTTGAAGTCACAAAGCTTCTCATGCTTAAATTGTCGGACTCTTCTCAAAAGAGAATTTTGATAGTGATTTTGCATATTTAACTCACCAATTTCATGTGGAGATTTTTCAAGATAGACAATTTAATGGAGTGACATCAATGCTTAAGAATGCGAAATGAGACGTGTCAGGATGATAAAAGACAAGCCTTATCCTATACACAGTCCTCTACTTATACATCTGTAAGATGAGTGTAGAAAGTTCCATATATATAAGATAAAGAGTTTTCTCGCGAAAGGTACGATGACCGAAATGATGAGGGGCAATTCATTTCTCTATCCTAAACACTACATATGATCCATTGTTAACCCATTTGAGCTACTTACACTTACGGAAATTCTTTTTAAATTACCCCTGTCAAGAACCACCCCATATTGGGCCAAGTTGGAGGTAAGACAACACCATAAGGTGGAGAAAATGGAAAGAAATTTTCTTGCTCTCACTTGCATTAATCTTCAAGTCGTGCTATTACATTGAATTTATGTGGTAATTTAAGTGCCTTAGGATGACGAAGAGCATTTCTTTCTCTATCCTACATACTTATATCATTTGCATAGCCCACTTGAGCCTGCAATTTCATTTATTTAAACCTAGTTGGTGACCATCCCCCACACTAGGGCAAGGCAAAAGGCAATTGTTCAAACAGTATGGTCTGGAGTGCTGACAGAAGACGAAGACCTCCAAAAAATCCAAATGTTAAAAACACCATATGGTCATAAAGAGCATGAAAAAGCAGTGTGCCTAGTAAAAGCAAGGCCAATGCCCATGAAAAAAGAGGTGAAGAAAAAATGAATGAGAACTAGGGGCATGAAAAAGCAGTGTGCCTGGTAAAAGCAAGGCCGATACCCATAGATGAAAAAGTGTCAAATAGATGACTATCAATTGCAAAAATTGTATCTCAATGGAGCAGTGCTCAAAGAGTCAAGATCAATAGTGCATTTATAATGACAATCCTTGGTGAGGGAGAAGACCAGCGATAATGCCTAGATGATTATCAACTCTCACCCCTACATATATTTTGAGCCTAATGATCCTTTCGTTTCTCAACCCATGAACCTAGCCTATGTTACGTCCCTTGCAAAGTCTCTTCTGATTAGGGCACTTCAGTTAACGTATGGGTTCACATGTTTTAAGCAATCGCTCGAGGAAGTGCAAGCAAGATAATTTCTACCTCATTTCGCATGCTTATTGACTTGTAAATCCCAAGACGGTTGCGAAATGTCATTTTTCAATAGCTTTGACTCAAAGAGTCCCCTTTGTTAAGCCATTGACCAAGCTGACATTACGGTCCCTGTTAAAAGACCTCTCAGATTGGTAAGGTCGTACCACTTGCGAGATTGCTCGGACCCCTGTTTAGCATGATGATGGTAAGATAGAGTGATTGTCAAAATCCTGCATCAAAGGTCAGGATGAAATGACCCTTTTTAATGAGGATGAGAGAAAAGTCCTTTCAGACCAAGAGGTCACTCATTAGACACATCCATGACACTCATGTGTTCAGATTGGAATATTCTTTTTGAAATATTTCCCAATGAAAATTAGGTGATGCAAGATTGATATAAATCATTGCGCATGAACCTCACTTGATTTAATGCATGTCTGTGAATGCATATTGCCTCTCCTACAACTGTATTTTACAGAAGGCATATCCCCAAGGAACGAAGATGTTACCAGGTAAGTATGTCTCTATCCACACCTTAAATACTTGTCATAGCACATATATTCCCACTTGAGTATAACAACACTCGATTGAGCCGTCCCCCAAATATTTTTCTTAGTCTGATTAAGGTAACCGAAGAAAGGTTCGAGTCCTAGTCAGATGATCCATGCTGCAACCTCATGCTAGGTGACCGTAGAATCATACGAGTCCTAGACAAGCGACCATAGAGAGGTACAGATCCTGGAAAAGCTGTTTCCCGTTTAGGCGACCGTAAAAAAGTACGGGTCCTAGACAATATTTAAGAGGCGACCATAGAAAGGTACAGGTCCTGGAAAATCGATTTCTCCATTCAGGCGACCGTAGAAAGGTATGGGTCCTAGAAAATGATTTCCTATTCAGGCGATCATAGTAAGGTACGGGTCCTGGAAAGTAAATTCCTGTTTAGGTGACCATAGAATGGTACGAGTCCTAGACAACATTTATTTCCCCATTTAGGTAATTGTAGAAAGGTACGATTCTTGGAAAATCAATTTTTTTTTCGTCAAGGCGATCGTAGAAAGGTACGGGTTCTAGACACAACCAAACATTGCCATACTGGGCGACCATAGAAAGGTTCAGGTCCTAGGAAAACAGTTTCCTTACAAAACCTTGTTGCCATACTGGGCGATCGTAAAAAGGTACAGGTCCCAGGAAAGTAGTCTCCTTGCAAAGCCTCATTGCTATTCTAGGCGACCATAGAAAGGTACGGGTCTTGGACATGTAACGCCAACTATCTCGAATTACTCTATCCTCTCTGAAGGTAAGTTATTCCGGGTAACTTCATTTATCATTTGCATTTCCATGCATCATATAAATTGCATTCAAAAATGGAATTCATTTTCCAGCCCAAAAAAACCATTCATTGCATGCACATGACCAAAATTTAGGTCTCAATTTATCTTTGAAGGCAACCTCTACAAGCTCACCTTCAAAGAGGGGCAGCTGGTGACACCTAAATTTTTGCGTGAAAAAATGGGTTAATTTTTACCCCAAAAAAATTATTAAAATTGCATAACATATATTTTAACAGCATTTATTTTATTTCATTTGCATGAGCATTATTTTTTGATATTCAATGATATGATGGGAGATTTTCACATATTTAGGCGATCTACACCGAGGGATGTATTTTTAAGCAGAAAGGAAATTTTCTGATGGAATATTCGAAAAATACAAAAGAGAATATTGTGGGGGGTGCAACGATATATTCAAGGGATTATGCACAAGCGACATTGGAAATAAAATATGCCACAAAGGTCTAAATTTTTCCACTATAAAAGGTGTTGTTCGTGTACGGACACAAGGGGGAAATTCGAAACAATTTTGAGGAAAAAGTGAGAGCCTTCTTCGGTTTTAGGAGAGAAAGAGAGAAAAAGAGAGAGAGAGAGAAAAAAAAGGGAAAAGGCAGAAGTCAACAAAAGGGAAAAAGTGACTCACCCCGCGGTGGACGAGTCGGTTTGCGCTTCGACACCTCACATGGAGGGTAGAGGTTCGAAACTTCTCACCCCCATTGCGCGACTTAAGTGGGGTGCCGTGGGAGGTGGGTCCCTACTCCATTGCCCCCCTGGGTTTACGTCGCCAACTGCTGGCTGTACGGGAGTTCCCGGGCATAAAAAAAAATGAAGGGAAAAAGTGAAAGAAGGCAGAGAGAGGAAAAGACAGCAGAGTGAGAGAGACCGGTGATCAACGTGGGGGCGAGAGGGCAGAAAAAGAAAACAGAGAAAAGAAAAGGAAAAAAGAAGAAGAAAGAACAGGTTACCATTCTTCTTCTTTGCGAGGCTATTTGTCGACCCCTAGCTGTTCCGCACCGCACCACCGCAACACCGTGCCACCGCCTTGCCAGCACCCGCAACGCCGATAGCCGAGCTATTGCCCAATGACCCACGACTCGCCACTGCCGTCGCTCGCTTGCACTCCCCATCCGCGAGCCCATCTGCTCTACACCACTGTCGCAGATCGCGACACCAATGACCTGACGTCCCTTGCCCGTAGCCACCCAACGTCGCAGCCCCCTGTCCGACCCGCGATGCCATTTTCTGCTCCTGCTTCACTGACGCCACCCATGACCAGCACCGACTCCCGGCCGAACACCTGATCCGCGACACCGTTTCTGCTCTTATGTCATAGACACCATAGAAGCTAGTCCCGTTCACTGTCGTTGCTCCCGCCTGCACTTGTGCGCCTCCGCTTTTGCTCCGACAACTCGTTGTTGCTCCTGCCCTGTTCGTTACTGTCGAGTCTCAAGCGACGCCACCAGCAACTGCTACTGATCCCGCGACAGCCTCTCCTCCGCGAACCAACAGCTACGGGCATCGACATCCCCCTTGCCGCAACCCAGTGCCGATGACCATCGTGCTTGCCTTCCTCTCGCTCTGCCTTCGCCATGCCCCGAAGCCCGTGACCTGCAATGTCGCCTCCACCCTTGCTGCTGTGTCTGACGACCCCAGCTCCACCGGCTATCCCTCGCACCGCCACAACCTAGCACCGATGCCAACCCTTGCTACCTCGCCGCCCGTCGCCGGTCCCCTCGCCGGAGCCTTGAATGTCGGCGTTTCCTTCACCCACGGTGCTCCTCCAAAGTTTTTTTCAAAACCCTAATTGGAAAAATTAATTAAATTAGGTAGTTATTTTATTTATTTATTTATTTTGTTTATTTATTTTGTAATTTTTTGTTTCTTTTCTTTATTTGAATTAGCCCTTGATGCAATTGAAAATCCCGACGTACCACCTAATTCACAACTGCGCATGGGTTTTTTATTCCATCTATAAGGCTTTAGATGAAATAATAATCAAGTTGGAATAAAATTGATATTTTTATCTTTAAGGTTTAAGATCAATTTATCGATTTTATTAGTGAGATATTACCCATTGGTCTGAACAATGTATGATATCTTTGATGATTTTGAATGGTCTATTTTGTCTTGATTGCTTTTTTTATCTTGAAATATGTTTGAGTTAGAATATCGCATGCTTTAGGGTCATTTGCATATTTAGACTAAGCATTTTATTTATCATGAATTTTCGAAATAAAAAAATAAAAATAAAAAACATAAATTTAGGATGTTGGATTTTCATTTCAATTGCATACTTAATTATTTGACATTTTTTTTAATTTCTAAATTAATAAAAAAAACAACAAAAAATCATCATATATATGTCATGTATAATTAGGGCATCATTTGTACGTCATTGCACATTAGGATAAAATTGAATATTTCATTTTAAGTTTAGATTGATTTTTTTTTTTTAGATTGCATCTTAGGTTAGAATTTGCTACGTTAAGATAATATCTTAGTTAAATTAGGATTTGGCTTAACCTAATTCCTAATACAAATTCAATAGAATCTTAATCTAGTTAGACAGTTTTCACATTTTTGCTAATTTCGAATTTCATGAAAAAAAATACAAAAAAAAAAAAAAAAAAAAAATGACTTAGGATAAATAAGTTTCATTCCCTAGGATAGATTGCATTTTTTTTTAAATAAAATAAAATGAAAATGTCATTGCATGTCATATAGAATTAGGTTTATGAAATGCATGTCATTTAGTAATTATCTTTAGGTCCATTTATTTAAAAATTGCTTGTCATTTGAGTTAGGTCATTTGTCTAGATTGCATTGCATATAGATTAGATATTAAACAAAAAAAAATTCTTAAAGAAATTGAGTGACTGCTTGTTAATTAGAAAACTTAGGGCTTTTGATGTGAATTTTGAATTAACCTTGCAGATGCTTTCCTTGCTATAAGGTAAGACCCATAATTTATTCATCTCTTTCTTGGGTGTTAAATTGGTGGTTTGCACACCCGCATGATCACCTCACATGTTAGGAAAATAGATTTAAAATAAATCCAAGCTACTTGCAAAAACATTTTTTAAAATAAAAAGAAATAGTACCGAAAGGGCATTAAAGAAGTCTAGTGTAACCAAGTCCCCGTAATCATACATCTCTGGTTCGTAGGAGTAAAATAATCCTCCCATTATTTTACTTAGGTGTCTAATCGACTTGCCATAAACTGATCAATGGCAACTCCTAATTGAAAAATTAATGGCATGTTAAAAACTTGAAGCTAAGTCGCGAATTGGTATAAGCTTGGAAGAGCCTGAGCTAAGTTTCTTAACAATTTATTAGCCAAACCTTAGGTGGTTCACCTCGGAAAATTTGGTCGCGACAATTTAATTAATTAAATAATTAAATATATTCCTAACATTAAATTAATTAAATATTAAATAATTTAATTAAATAATATTTAATTTTAAATAAATAATGAAATATATAAAATAGTTAATTAAAATTCTAATCATGCTTAACACTAATCTAATCGCATAATTAGACTAATTAATCCATCCCTTAAACTAATCATGCACATAGTCTATTAACATTTAACTAAGCTAATCTAACCACCTAAATATACTTAGCATAATCTAAATACCCCTTAAGCATCATTAACTCCCTAAGCGAAGATTAGTGAGTAAACTCACCGGTTTAACGTTCCGGTGAGTCCACAACGACAGCAACGCCAAGGTGGGCGATAAACCTCAAAGCGGCGACACCAACCAAGGCCGAGAAGGGGCTAGAAACGAGCCTTGAAGCTTTAAAGCTCCTGCTTTCTTCAGCTTTTGATTGCTAGACCGAGAGAGGGAAACCAGCGACTCCAACCTCTGGAACGGCGAGGGAGGACTAGCGAAGTTGTAACAACCTAGGTGGGTAGTTCCGGCGGTTCGACGGCGGTGGAGCTACTTCAACGGTGGCCTGAGGAAGTTCGGGAAGGTAGGGGACATGAGCAGGAGGCTTGGATGTGGGCGGAGAGGCAAGACAAGCAAGACGAGCTTGCTGCTAGCGTGCGGGTTCGCGGCAACAACGATGGGGCTCCGATGGCCTTTGCGGGCTGCTCCGGGGACAGGACGGCAGCAGCGATGGCTCAAGTGACTTCAACAACACCCAGTGGAGCTCGGGAAACGGCGAAGAGGTGCGAACCAAGTGGAACGATGAGCGGAGCTTGCGACTGCAGGGACGGTGCGCGAAGGGTGAGTGAAGGAGCTCCAGTGGCTTTAGTTGGCGTCGACAGCAATGGGGAAGGGGCTGGCTCAGTTTCTCTAGTTTCTCCAAGCTTTCCAAGGCCTTCAACAATGGGGAAAGCAGCATCAAGGAGGGAGAAGGGTCTGCTAAAGCAAGGGGGGACCCCAAAGGCTTCTAAGGCACCAACACATGCACCTCTTGCCCCCACCATGGCCAGCCCTCACCCTCAGCCTTTTTCTCTCCTTAGCTTCCTCAAGAAGCTTGCCAAAGTGTCCAAAATGTTTTGTACCCCATGGCATACGAATTTTGGACATTTGTACATCAAATCCATTCAATTCTCCCTCAAATCAACCCAAATTGAAGCCCATAAATTCATCCAATGTAACCACACTTAAATCCACATTTTTCATTGCCAATTGAACTATCATGGATGCCAAAAGTGAGACCAAAGGTGGGCCTACGAATTTCCCGATCCAATTCCGTCAAGTCTTGATTTTTTCGGTGAAAAACTCGGTTTGTAGAAAAATCTTCTGAGGATGAGTCGACGTTCCTAAAATGATTTTTGACATGACAGAGCCTTCAATTTCTGAATTCGGATTCAATTTCACGGTTAATTTCAATCTGGCGTAATTTTAGCGCATCATAATCTACCGGGTAGCTTTTATGAACTTTTTACGCTTTTGACCTGTGGTCAATTATTTTCGAGCCACAAAGTGCATCTTCGACACACTGGTGACTCTCGGTTGTCGTAGAAATCTCGAGATTTCAAATACGAACACAAGGTACCAAAACAACAGAGAAATCAGTGTAGTGCCGATCGACAAGAATTGTGCAATTAGGTGGAATCACCCACACTTAATCACATGCATTTGTCGAGCCGACCTATCTCCGGTCTCTAATCGATCTGTGCCGTAATGACCATTGCAGATTAATACGGTCGAGTAGTCGATTCCTGGTCGAATTCTCAAGTATATTGCGTTTAAATTCCTTAACGGCTTCACCTAATAGACTAGTTATCTCGTGAGTGACCACCTCAGAGAAAAGAGCTATAGGCGTGAAGATGAAATGCCCGACTCATTCAATTGAAAACAAAATTGGAAAATCAGGATGTCATAATATTTGTTCTCAAAACTGAGTCTAAAGAGCTACAGACTTTGAGCGAGTTTGGACTCTTGCAGTTAAATAAAATTACGAACAAATAAAGGAGTTCAGGGAAGAGAATAAGAACACAAATTTTATAGTGGTTCAGCCTAGATCAAGCCTACGTCCACTCTCCCACACCGACAGCCAACCGGCTGGATTCCACTAAATAACAAAAGAGATTTTACAGCCTTGTGATCTCAACTTCACAGTGAAGAGTCTCTACTGCTCTTTCATGAAGTCACACTAGAAGTTTCTCTCTCTTTTGAGTACAATTTTGAGCTCTAAGTAAGAAGTAACAAGGGAATAAAAACCTTCAAACTTTGGAATTTCTCTTTCACGCACACTATTGGACAACTAGAGAGTCCACCTTAAATACTCATTCATGCCTTCTCGACCGTTGACACTTTCCAAATGAATTCTTCCAATCAACCCCTTGGATAGAATCAATCAAGGAGATCTCGAGCCGTTTGAAGATTGTGATGAAAGCCCGTCAATCATGTTCGCTCATACAATCAGGATATTGGTTTCCATAAGTAAATTCTTTTCTAAAATTACTTGTCCTTCAAAAAAAAATATGATGTATCTAAATTGATTCCAAAAAAGATAACCAATCTCGTACGTGATACATCCAACCAGAAAACCATCCATAAACCATACGAACCAAACCCTTGAAGAAATAAAGATAATCTTGCGTCTGGATAAGTCTTCATTCCTCAGCAGCATTCAGTCTGGAATTTGTCAGTGTGGGTAGACTTTGATACTAAAGTCTGGTAACCATAAAACTTTGACACAAAAGTCTGAAAATCTTCAGAATAGACTTTGGATAAGTTTTGTCAACTTCAAAACATTAAAGGAGTTTTCTCCAACACAATTGACCAGTTGATTATTTTTAAGCCACAATGTAAATCTTCGACCCATTAGTGACTCTTGATTGTCATGGAAATCTCGAGGTTTCAAATGTGGACACATGATACCAAAACGATAGAAGAATCGGTTTAGTGCCGATCGACGAAGATTTTGCAATTAGGTGGAATCACCCACATTTAATCACATGGTTCTGTCGAATCAACCTATCTCCGGTCTCTAATCAATTTTTAAATGTGCTGTAATGACCCTTGCAGATTAGCACGGTCGAGCAGTCGATTCCTGGTCGAATTCTCAATTCTATTGCCTTTCTATTCTTTAATGGCTTCACCTGATAGGCTAGTTATCTCGTGAGTGGCCAACTCAGAGAAAAGAACTATAGGTGTGTCGATGAAAAGCAGACTCATTCAATTGAAAACAAAATTGAAAAATCAAAATGTCACATATTGGGGTGCGGGAAGGTCTCGTTTAGGGTTTCGACGTACCCGCCATTGAGGGCGTGTGGGTAACTAACCCACCTAACGGTGTCGTGATAGATCTAGATCCCAAGTAGATAGGGTCCGGGATAGGGTTAGCTCGATAGTCTATTTTGCTTATAGACTCCTATGTATAAACCCGGTGTGTTTATAAAAGTGTGTTTGTGAAAATTTGTTGTCCTACATTTCTATCCCATGTTGGTTGGTGTTTGGGGATTGTTTATTTCACTTCCACTTGTGCATGATTCGTTTGGGTCGGCGACGTGTCTAGGAACGTCGCAATTTAGTCGACCACCGAGGGTGTGCGCGTGCTCAAGGTTCGAGGCGTGACATCCTCGCCAGGAGTGGTATCAAAGCTGGTTAGTGTATAAAGTAATAAGGTGCGATGGGTTTTGGGATAGTTAGAGGGAAATGCCTTTTTATTATGTTGATGCATGTGTTTAATAGTTGATTGGTAGATTGTTTTGTGTGGGTCACTTAGTTTTTAATTCTGTATGGAATTGGAAAGCAAGTTCTGTGGAGAGTCTGCGAGATGAGTGACTAGGAGTAGAGAACGCCTAGAAAGAGGACAATAGGATCCATTAATCGGGGTAGGACGCCGACAAGGGTCGGTACCCGAGGGAGAGCGTAGGCACAGGCTAGCATGAGTAGGGTAGCACCACCACAAGTCAATGCTGGTGTAGCAGCACCTGGCGATCCGAGAATTGACAGAATCATGCGGGCGCTAGAGACGTTGGGAACCGTGGTAGGGCAGCAGGCCCAGAATCAAGCCGCTGCCACAGTCGCTATAGCCGCTGCTACCGCAGCTGCCTATTGTTGCCAATGCCCCCGCTACTGCTGCCGCACCTGCCGAGGTTCCGCCTGGGAACGTAGTTGCTGAGAGGCCTATGCACAAACTTGTCGAGCAGTTTCTGAAGCTGAACCCGTCGAGGTTCACAAGTGCAGGGGATCCCGAGACTGCAACGCTCTGGATCCAAGAGTTGGAGAAAGCGTTTGCACTGCCAAGGTGCAGCGAGCAAGAGAAGGTTGTCCTTGCGGTATATCAACTCCAGGGAAATGCAAGTACCTGGTGGAGGGCCACCAGAGCTAGAGTATTCCTAGAGGGCGTAGTTCCAGTGTGGAACGCCTTCTTTGAGACTTTCAATGGTAAGTACTTTTCAGATAGTGCCAGGGAATAGAAAATGGAGGAATTCTAGCGCCTTCATCAAGGAATGATGTCTATGGATCAGTATGAGGCCAAGTTTGCAGAGTTGTCTCAATACGCCCCAAGACTGATTGAGGATCCGGCATACAGAGTTAGGAGGTTCAGGAATGGCCTCAGATCGGAGCTAAAGGATCCATTGGTGCCGATCAATCTAAAAGACTACAATAACCTGTATGAGCGGGCCCAGCTAATAGAAAGGAATCTGAGTGAACGAGCCGCTATATTTGGGTCACGGTTTGGTTCGAATAGGGATGGTAATAGGTTTGGGAAGAAACCTATGACCAAAGGAAGGTACCCTATTCCACCTAATAGGAAAGGTGGGATAGGCAAGTCAGCGCTGAGCTTTAGTGGCGTGTGTCGCTTCTATGAAAGGCAACACAGATCAGCCTCGTGCCATTCTAGGCCGGGTGCTTGTTATGAGTGTGGCCAGCAGGGTCACTTGGTCAGAAACTGTCCCCAAAGGCCGATAGGACCACAACAATTGCCGCCGCCGCCACCGATTGGTTAAAAAAGAGGGTACGCACCACAAAACACACCGCATAGTGGACTGAACAGACCTCCAGCGCAAGGAAGAGTGTACACCATCACCAGACAACAAGCTGAGGACTCACCTAACGTGATCACAGGTACGATCTCGTTCAATGACCATGCTGCTTATGCTTTATTTGACCCTAGCGCTACTCATTCATTTATAGCTGAGCAGTTTGTTAAGTTCATAGGATTAAGTCCTAAATTGTTGGGGTCAGTCGTTAACATATCTACCTCATTAAAGGATAAGGTGTTGTCTACGGTAGGCTATCCTAGTTGCAAGTTGGTTATTGGTGAGCTAGAAGGAATGATAGACTTGATAGTCCTAGCCATGTATGATTTTGATGTGATAATTGGCATGGACTGGCTCACCAAGCAAATAGCTAAGATGGACTGTTATCGTAAAGCGATTCAGTTTAACCCGTTAGTGGGTGAAAGTTTCGAGTTTATTGGGAGTCGAGGAGAACCCTCGATTACCTTAATCTCGTCGCTTGAGGCAATCCATTTGTTAGACGAGGGTTGTTAAGGTTACTTGGCGACTGTCGTGCATACGACAGTTGAGGAGCTGGAGATCAAGGATATTGCAGTGGTGCAGAAGTTTCCAGACGTGTTCTCAAAGGAATTACCATGTCTGCCCCTATCGTGACCTAAATTTCGGGTGCACCACCTAGGGTTTAGGCTAATGGAGTACTAAGTCTAGACTTAACCCGGGCTGTCCCAAGCTCATACCAATTCGTGACTTAGGTTCAAGTTTTCTTTTAAATGAATGTTATATATGAGTCGTCACCAATCAGTTTGTGGTAGGTCAATTATACACCTAAGTAAAATAATGGGAGGATTATTTTACTCCTACGAACCAGACACTTTAGGTATGGGGACTTGGTTACACTAGACTTCTCTAATGCCCTTTCGGTACCATTTCATTTTATTTTCAAAAAAAAAATTGCAGGCAATTTGGATTAATTCTAACCTAAATTACTATCATACAATAGGGTGATCACATGGGTGTTCAATCATTATTAAACACTCAATGAATCAAATAAATTGCATCAAAAATAAATAAATAAACACACAAAGCAAGCAATTTTTTTTTTTTTTGGGGTTTTCTTTTATCTCGAAATGTGCATTTTGACTTCATGACCTAACATTATTAATAGGTAAATTCTAATTAAAAGAACCTAACATGCAAACTAATTGACATGCACCTAATATTTTTGTATTTTTTTATTAAAATTCCTAATAAAAAAACTAATTAAATTGTCTAGAAAGAATAATTTTCTAATATGTTTTAGGGGTTAATTTGACTTAAACCCTATCCTGTCTTAGAAAACTATGTTTTTAAGAAAATGAAATTATTAAAATGTACAAACATTATCTAAGACCTTATCTAAAAGAAAAAAATTATTTACATCCACTCCTAATCTATTCCAAAAATTTCCTAAACGTACAATCTAAAAAAGCAATCCTAATTTATGAAACCAACATATTCCGATGCAAGATTTGATTTTTTGATTTATTTAATTTATTTTTAGTGTTTTTCAAGACAAGCAATTATCAGATAGACATTATATCTAAACCACTCAAAATATTCATCAAATGAAGGATTAAAATAATTGAAAAAATAATATGTTGTCTCACGGATTAAATTAATGATTATTTTAACCCTAAACATCACAACATATAAGAGAGTTCAAAATAATTAAAAATTTGATCCGAAGTTTTACGGGTCAAATCAATAATTATAATAATTTAATAACCAAAACACTATCAAAATGCCCAAAAATTAATATAATTAAAAAATGATCCAACGTCTTACGATCAAATTAATAATTACAATAATTTTGGGCAAAAGCTTGCGAATAATGCCTACAATATTCATAAAATAAACATCGAGATCCAATGTTCCAATTTAAATAACTAAACTTAAAAATAAAATAAAATAAAATAAAAAAATAAAAAATAAACTACCTAAGGGGGACTTGGGAAGGGATGTCGGCGAAGGACGGAGCACCGCAGAGGGCAAGGGTAGTGGCGCGGCGTCGACGAAAGTAGGAGCACGGTCGTCGGATGCCGAGCGGAGCAAGGGTAGGGGCATCATTCAACGGCGGGCAAAGGCACTTGGGTGCTTGTGGTTATGGAGGCACGAGCTGCAGAAGCTTAGGCATGGGCTGCAGAAGCTTAGGCACGACAGCAGTGGCGAGAGGCTGCTGCGTTCGGCGGCACAGTGGAACAGCGACTAACTCGGGCGAAGGTGTTGCTAGCGACGGCAAACAGAGGGGCGACGTCAAGCGCTGCAACTGTGGAGTTGCAGACGAACAAAGTTGCTAAGGTCATCTGGCAAAGCGGTAATGGAGGAGCAGGCTGTTGGGCGCAGGTTGCAGAGGCGCAGTGGCATCAGGCTCTGGGCAGAAAGGACAGATGGAGGCGCGGCACAAGCTACTAGGGCGTTGCAGTGGCAGACGAGAGTGCAGCTACGGGCGGTGTTCGCGGAGTGGTGTTGCTGCCGGTTAGGTCGGGCGAAGGAGGAACCTGGCTGCTGCGGTGTTGCAGACGGTGACGTGGCGAAGGGGCTAAGGAAGGGGTGCCGGTGCTCGGGCAAAGGCGCTGATCGGCGAGCTGGCGCAGTGGCCGATGTGGGCAAGGGCGCTGCGGACAGGATCGGCTTCGCGAAAAGACGACCTTGTAGCTTCCCTTTTTTTTTCTCACCTCACTTCTACCTCACGTCTTCTCTCTCTTTCTGCTACTGTCCCCTTTCTGCAGAAGTCAAATCTCCCTTTTGACTTTTTCCTTCTCACAAAACAAAAGACTTTTTTTCTCTTCAATTTTTTTGAACTCACTCCCCCCCTCGCAGTCACGAAAATTGTGGCTCTCTTTTATAATGATTCCAGATGGCCGCTTTCCATGGCAATTTTCAAGTTTCCATCTTCTGTTGCATTAATTCATAGTTGCAAATCGAAACGTGATTTCGCGATCAGCTCAATTTTGCTTCAATTCCTTCTATTTTACCAAAATTCTTGCTCTTTATTTACCTGATTCCCTAAATCTTGATCCTCGATCGAGAATTGCTCCCGCATTTACCAAGATTTGAAATTTCCAACTTCCATGCATAATCAATCAAATTGATTTTCCCATGTTTTTTCTTTTTATTTGCGATTTTTATTTTTATTTTCTTAAGGTTGCCAAAATTAGGTGTTAATAGCTGCCCCTCTTTGAAGGTGAGCTCATAGAGTTGCCTTTAAAGACAAGTTGATACCTAAATTTTAATCATGCACATGCACTAAATGACTTTTTTTGTTTTTTTTTTTTTTTTTGGAAAATGAATCCCATTTTGAAATGCAATTTATATAATGCATGAAAATGCTAATGTAAATGTATGGTGCAAAAAGAGAAAGCATACCTGTAGTTACTTACCAATCGGTGCGGTATAGCACCTTGAGGTACGGATAAATCTTCATTTACTCCACAAGTACCCGGTCTTCATTCAGGTTCCTTGAAGAGTCTAATGTTTATCGAAATACCTAGATTCAAACTAAGGTATGACGAAAAAGATCGAAAAACATTTATATCCAAAATGAAATATTTAGCAAAAATATTTAAGACATTCAGATCCAGACTGAAATGTCAAGATTTTGGGAACTCGAAATACCTAGATCCAAGCTAAAGTATAACGAGAAAGATCAAAAAAACATTCCTATCCAGAATGAAATGTTCAACGAAAAGAATTAAGACATCCAGATCCAAACTGAGATGTCAAGAATTTAGAACTCGAAATACCCAGATCCAGACTAAGGTATAACGAGAAAGTTTAAAAAACATTCATATCCAGAATGAAATGTTTAATGAAAACAATTAAGACATCCAGATCCAGACTGAGATGTCAAGAACGGATTGAAAGATTTTGGTGAGATTCACAGACTCTCAAATTCTGAAGATTGGAGGAGATGCTCAAATTTTCTTTAAGCATTTAGATCTAAATTAGAAGACGATTTACTTGAGTCTTACCCTGAGTACTTCGAAAGATTTGATACTTACCCGAGGTTCCCTTCCTGAAGGCTTGATTGACTGGGTTACCAAACAATTTGGACAAATCCCAATGCTCCAGGCAAATTAATGCTTGGCCTTCATGAGAACTTCGCCTGTCAAACATGGTCAATAACAACAAGTAGATGCATTCATCACTCGTTTCTATTATTACAAGAATTCCATGTGGAGAGTCATAACCGAGACAATCCACTCTTGTAATGAAGATATCCTAAAAATTTCAAATGAGAAACTTTTGATTCGAAAGGACTTTCACTCACTCTCATCGAAAATGCTGTTTTACCCCAACGATTGACGTGAGTATATAAGAATCACTTTACCTGACTATTGTCATGCCAAGCAAGGGTCCGAGTATTCTCGCAAGTGGTACGCCCTTATCGATCTGAGAGGTCTTTAATGGGGATCGTAATATGAGCTTGGTCAATGGCTTGACAAAAGGGACTCTTGAGTCAAGGCTACTAAAAGAATGATATTCTGCAATCATCTTCGGATTTACAAGTCAAGAAACACACGAAATGAGGTAGAAATTGTCTCATTCACACTTCTTCAAGCGATGCTTTTGAACATATGAACTTCTACGTTAATTCAAATGCCCTAACCTGAAGAGACTTTGCAAGGGATGTAATGCAGGCTTGGCTCAAGCCGTTAAGGAATCTAAACGCAATAAACTTGAATTCAACCAGAAAACGACTGCTCAACTGCACTAATCTGTAAGAGTCATTATGACACCATCAAAATCGATTAGAGACCGGAGATAAGTCGATTCAACGGAGGTATGTGATTAAGTGTTGGTAATTCCACCTAATTGCAAAATTCTCGTTGAACGACACTAGACCGATTTTTCTGTCATTTTTGTACCCTGTGTTCGTATTTGAAATCTCGAGATTTTTACGACAATTGAGAGTCGGCGAATGTACATTGTGGCTCGAAAATAATCGACTATGGGTCAAATGCGCTAAAAAAATTCCTAAAAGCTACCCGGTAGATTAGGACGCATTAAAATCGCGCCAGATTGCAATTAACCATGAAATTAAACCCGATTTCAGAATTTGGAAGTTATTTCATCACAAGTCATTTTAGAAACGTTGACTCATCCTCAGAAGATTTTTCTGCAAACCGACATTTTCGGCGAAAAATTTCGGCCAAAAATCAAAGTATGGTTATTTTGGATCGGGAAATTAGTAGGCCCGCCTTTGGTCGCATTTTTGGGATATAAGTTGGTTCAATTGACAAGGAAAAATGTGGATTTAAGTGAGGACTCAATGGATGAATTTTTGGGGCATCAATTGGATTGAATTGGAAGAAGATTGAATCGAATTGAAGACTTTGAAGGCCAAATGTCACCAAATTCGTATGCCATGGGGGGAGCAACATTTTGGACCTCTTGGCAAGCTTGTTGAGGAAGATTGAAGAGAGAGAAAGCTGTTGTGGATGGTTGATGGCTGGTGGGGGCATGTGAGGTGAGAGAAAGACAAGTGTTGAAGGCTAAGAAGGCACTTTTGGGTCCCCCTCTTTAGTAGCCCTTCTTCCTCCTTCAATCCCTCCTTTCTCCATTGTTGAGAGTCTTGAGAGCTTGAGAAAACCATAGGATACCAGCAGCATGCCACCAGAATCCCCTGGCTGCCCGTCCGACCACCCTATCATCGTCGCAAGCCAGCCGAAGCCAGCCGCTCGCCCGCACGTCATGCTTTTGTCCGCGCGACCCCGCACCCCTGTCCATTGCTGTCCCTGGTCATGCAGCTTTGCCAGCCACTATGAGTCGCCGCCTAGCCGTCCCCAAGTTGTCGTAGCCCGCCGAAAGTCCCACTTGGCCGCTGCTGCCTGTTCCTTGCTGTTTCCTCACCCAAGCAGCTACCGATTCAGTCCCTGCAGTCCAAGATCAGAAGCTAAAGACGGCAAGGGCTTTGGACTTTGGAAAGCTTTTCCGAGCCCTTCCCGGGCTCGCTTGGTGTCGCCACAAGCTTGATTGTCGCCTGCCTTCACGTTGCCGTCGCTATGAACTCACCGAAATGCAAAACTAGTGAGTTTACTTGCTAAACCTTGCTTAAGAGGTTAATCATGCTTAAGGGATGTTGAGATTAAGCTAAGTATGGTTAGGTGGTTAGATTAGTTTAGTTCATTGTTAATTAGATTAAATAAAATGTGATTAGTTTACTTGGTTAATTAATTAAGGATAATTAGGCAATTAAATTAATGTAAGCTTGATTAGGCACTTAATTAATTATTTTGTATTAATTAATTATTTCAATTTATTTAATTTATTTAATATTATTTAATTAAATTAAATTTTCAGAATTTATTTAATTATTTAATAATTCCGGAAATTATACCGGGATAGCCGGTCATTAGAATTTTGTGCTGAATGCTGTGGTATGGTCTGATTATGCAATTGATTGATGGATTGTGCAAATTGAGTAATGGTTGTGAAAATTATGATATTTATTCAGAAAATCCCGGGTGTTGGGTTTTGACACAGAAAATGAATTTTAAGTATGATATCAAATAGTGGGGTTTGAAAAAGCAAGGTATTAGTTTTTCTGGTTCAAATTGACATGTATCTACACAACTATTTTACCATGTGTTTGTAATACGAAGAAAATAGGCTAGGATCACTATTTTAATTGAGGCATTTGAGTGCAATGCACAATGTCTTGAGCCGAGATTGAATGGTCATGTGTTGGTTAAGAGAACCCGTCTTGAGCTAATAGCTGGACGTGCCCCTATATGGGATGCCCCCACACAACGAATGCCGATCGCAATAGATTCTAGATCGATGCTCCTTCGGGAATGGCGTCGATGTAGTGACGAAGCCGTGCTCAAAGGGGGTGAGACGATGCCTGGCTACGCTAGTAGACCGCCGAACTTCGAGTAGGCCGTGCCTGTGTGTAGCCGTGATTAACAATTGGAACGCATGCTGAGTGAAATTGACACGCCGGATTATGGGACAAAATTGTGTGGCATGGAATGGGACGTGTCATAACGATTTGACCCTATAATTAGGACCCCTGTGGTTGTTTGAAACGAAAGTATTGGTGTTCCAATTGTTTAAGTTTGTATTCCTGCATATGTTTGAGTGATATGAACTGTGCTGACCTGCAGAAAGGAACTAAGGCAAGGTAAGTCCTCTGTATTGTGTGGCTAGGCCACCCCTGAGTGTATTTCCTTCATAATAGGGGGTTTAGGGGGTGAACTTACTGAGACAATGTCTCACCCTATCGTGGGCTAATTTATTTTCAGGTCCGTAGATGGCGATTCCACCATAACGTTTTGGTCGACCGATAGGGGTTACCGAGCGTGTTTTTAGTTATCCCAATCCCGGAAGTCATTGGGTCTATGAACTTGTGATGTCCACCATCTGGGTCGAAGAGGACATACATTGTAGGGTTCATCATCGATTCAGAGCATGGTTTCACTTCGGACCCAATGGATTCAGGGTGGGTCCCCTTAGGGGTTTTGACATTCCCACTGTGGTAGTTGAGGCCATTCTAGGTGAGGATGCAGCTGACCCTCCCAGTCGTGTGGTGGAGGACCCGACACCCCCGTAGCCTATGAAGTCGGAAGGATCGGCGAACGTGTTTGACTAGTGGTCATAGGATAGTTCCTTTTTATGAACCGATCTTTTGTAGACTAACCTTTGTAAATAAACCTATGTGTTTATAAGAAGCATGTTTGGTTGTGAGTTTGGTTCTTGCTTTTCTATCCCATATTAATTACTGTCAGGGGTTTTATTATACGCTTCTGCATGTGCATTAAAATGAATGGGTCGGCGACGCGTCCTGGGAACGTCGCATATTTGATCAACCACCGAGGGAGGGGCACGCGCTCGAGGTGCGGGGCGTGACAAGGATTGTTAGGCTCAACCAGTGTTTAGGGGGGCTAGAGTCGATGATCATCTTGACATTTCCACCAATTTTCTTTTTTGCTGTCGAGGATTTTCTCGATATGAACCCTTCCATCAATTGTAACATCTCAGCATTTATATTTTTTTTAGTACCGCCTTGTTGGGGATACAACTTTACTACAACCAATGTTTGATTTTTTTTCTTTTTGGGCATTGGCCTTGCTTTGACCAGGCACATTGCTTTTTCCATGGTACTTGAATGACTGTTTTTCATCCTGCCCAGTGTGGGGGATGATCGCTAGTTGGGTTTAACATGAAATGAATTCATAGGCTCAAGTGGGCTATGCAATGGACAAAAGTATATAGGATAAAGAAAGAACTGCTCTTCGTCATCCTAAAGCACTTAAATTACCGCATAAGTTGTACTGCAAAAGCAATACTCAAAGATTGACGCAAGTGTGAGCCAGAAGATTCCTACCATTTATTCCAAACTTGCCCTAATACGGGATGATCCTTGACAGGGATAATTTAAAAAGAATCTCCATAAGTGTATGGAGCTTAAAGGGGTTAAGCAATGGATCACCTGTAGTGTTTGGGATAGAGAAAAGAATGCCTCTCATCACCTCGATTGACGTACCCTTTGCAAGATAACATTTTTCCTTGTGGGCATGGAATTTTGCACTCAACACACTAGGGGTTGGTGTATGAAACAGTGTATGAAATAAGGTTCGCCTTTCATCATCCCAAAGTATCCCATTTGACACATTCAATTTATCCCACACAATTCATCAAGGAAAACATGCAAGATTTGCAACAAATTTGAACAATTCAACTCATTAAGACAATTTATTCATCATAGAAATGCTTGCAATTCAAAACATGACATGGCAAATTCTATCATGGATAATACTTATTGACAGCATCAGAATTAACTGAAGTGGAAAACTCACGACCATCCATTTCTGCTAAGATCAAGGCACCCCCAGGAGGTACCTTCTTCACCACATATGGGCCACTGTAATTCGGAGCAAAATTGCCCCCAGGATCTGAAAAAATCGGCAAAAAATTCCTTAAGACTAGGTCATTTACCTCAAAATGTCTCAATCGCATCTTTCGGTTGAAAGATTTGCATACTCTATGTTGATATCTTTGGCCATGGTAGATAGCCTTCAGTCTTTTCTTGTCAATCAAGTTCAACTGTTCAAATCTTTGTTGCAACCATTCCGCCTCAAACAACTCCGCTTGGATAAAACCCTCAGGGAAGGAATTTCCACTTCTACGGGCAGAATTGCCTCCATGCCGTATACTAGAGTAAAATGGGTTGCCCCGGTAGAAGTACAAATCAAAGTCTAATATGCCATTAGCGCACAAGGTAGCGGGTCATGCCAATCTCGATAATTCTCGGCTGTCTTAGCCAAGATCTTCTTAATATTCTTATTGGCCGCTTCAACAACCTTGTTCATTTGAGGGCGGTAAGGGGACGAATTCAAATGCTTGATCTTGAACTTGCTTAACAACCCATCAACAAGTTTGTTGTTCAAATTCATCCCGTTGTTGGTGACGATTGCTTCAGGAATGCCATAGCGAGCAATTATGTCACCTTTGATGAACTTCGCAACATTGCAGGCGGTGATGCTTGCAAATGATGTATCTTCAATCCATTTGGAGAAATAGTCTATCGCCACCAAGATGAAGTGATGCCCATTTGAAGCCTTAGGATTTATTGGGCCAATCACATCAATGCCCCCACATTGAGAAGGGCCATGGCTAGGAAAACTGGTGCAACTCAGTTGGAGGAACATTTATTTTATCGCCATAAATCTGGCAGCGGTGATAACTTCTTATGTGCTTGATGCAGTCACTTTCCAGTGTGAGCCAGTAGTAGCCTAATCTCATGATCTTCTTAGCCATCATGTGCCCATTCATATGAGAGCCACATACTCCTTCGTGCACTTCTTGCATGATTTGAGTGGCTTCGGCTGCATCTACACACCGTAATAAGAATGAATCATAAGATCTCTTGTACAAATTCTCACCACTGACGAAGAATTTTGAGGCCATCTTCAAGATGTACTTCCTATCAGTCGGAGTGCTTCCCTCAGGGAATTCCTTTTTTTGAACGTAGTTCATGATATCGTAATACCATGGTTTTCCATCAGGTTCCTCAGTCACAATCATACAATAAGCTGGCCTCGGCAAAACCTCTATTTTCAGTGGCTTGACTTCTAACCCATCGGTGACTTGCAGCATAGAAGACAAAGTTGCGAGTGCGTCCGCAAATTGATTATGAGACCTTGGCAAGTACTCAAACGAAATTTCCTCGAACTCCTTTACAAGATCTTCTAAATACTCGTGATACGGGAGCAACTTGGCGTCCTTAGTTTTTCATTCACCTACGGTCTGCAGTATGATTAGCACAGAATCTCCGAACACTTTTAACTTAGCCACACCCATCTCGATTGCAGCCTGAAGCTCGAGGATGCAAGCTTCATACTCGGCCACATTGTTAGTGCATGGGAATATCAATTTTGCAGCTACTGGATGGTGTTGTCCATCTAGGGATATCAAAACTGCCCCAATACCAGAACCAAATAGATTTACGGCTCCATCGAAGAACATTGTCCATGAATCTTCACTTACATTCAAGACACGATCATCTAGGAAATTGTCATCATCATTTGAGACTCCTAAATTCTCGGCCAATATATCAGCGATCACTCAACCCTTAACTAACTTTTGTGGCATGGATTGCACATCAAATTCTGAGATTAAAATTTGCCACTTAGCTAACTTATCCACCAAAGCTGGCCAATAAAGCAAGTACTTGATAAATTGTTCTTAGTCACGAGAAAAGTCTGATAATGTAGCGTGTACTGTCGCAATCTATGCAATACCCATACTAATGCAGCACAGGTCTTTTCAGCATCAGAATAGTTCAATTCTGATACAATGAACTTTTTGCTTAGGTAATAAATGGCTCATTCTCCTGCGTTGGTATGCGCTCAGACCCTCATCACGGAGGGCAAGAGTTAAAACCTTTAGTTCGCATACTGCGCATTCATTAGTGGTCTTAAGTGTGGTGCCGTGGTGATGGGTCCTGCGCTAGTGCCGCCTCGGGTTTACCTCGCCGGCTGTCGGCTGTACGGGGGTTCCTAGGTTAACAAAAAATAAATAAATAAATAAATGGCCCGTTCTCTTCTATCGACAGGACTTTCCTGAGCCAACATTGCACCCAATGATTCACCATAAATGGTGAGGTAGAGAATCAAAGGATGCCCCGGCGATGGCGGGACAAGCACTGGTGGATTCATCAAGTACTGCTTCAACTTGTCGAACACTTCTTGACACTCATCATCCCAGTTGACTCGTGCATTCTTCTTCAAGAGCTTGAAGAACGGCTTAGCAGTTTCAGAAAGTTGGGAAATGAATCGAGCAATGTAATTCAATCTCCCTAAAAGGCTCTGAACTTCCTTCACCATTGACGAAGGTTGCAACTCACATATGGCCTTAGTTTTAGATGAGTCAATCTCAATCCCTTTACTGCTCATAATGAATCCGAGTAATTTACCGGATGTTGCTCCGAACACGCATTTAGTGGGATTTAAACAAAGCTTGAACTCATGGAGTCGATCAAACAATTTCTTCAAGGTTTCGATGTGGCTTCTTCTAGGTCGGGTCTTTGCAATCATATCATCAACATAGACTTCAATCTCCCGATGCATCATATCATGAAATAATGCTACCATGGCTCGCTAGTAAGTTGCCCCTACATTCTTGAGTCCGAAGGGCATGACCTTATAATGAAAGGTTCCCCACGGCATAATAAATGCAGTTTTCTCCTTGTCCTCCTCCTTCATCCTTATCTGATTATACCCGGAAAAACCATCAAAAAACGAGAACAGTTCAAATCAAGCAGTATTGTCCATAAAGACATCTATGTGCGGTAATGGGAAATCATCCTTCCGACTGGCCTTGTTCAAATCCCGATAATCAACACAAACTCGGACTCGACCGTCTTTCTTCATCACCGGTACGATGTTAGCCACCCTGTGACATCCTAGAATTTCAGTTCTGCTTTCAATTGAATAAATCAAGCATTTTATCGACGCGCTTATAGTCCTATTCTTAGAGCTGATCACTCGTGAGATAACTAAACTACCTAGGAAAGTTATTAAGAGATTTTAAGGCAAATAGACTTGAGAATTCGACCAAGAATCGGCTACTCGACCGTGCTCATCTGCCAAGATCATTACAACACAGTTAAAAATCGATTAGAAATCAGAGATAGGTCGGTTCGACTAAGATGCGTGGTATCCCACTAAATTGCAAAATTCTCATCGATCGGCACTAATTTGATTTTTCTGTCGTTTTGGTACCCTGTGTCCGTATTTGAATCATTGAGATTTTCACGACAACCGAGAGTCGCCAATGTGTTGAGTTGGTTCATTATGGCTCAAAGAAAATCAACCATGGGTCATTTGCACTAAAAAGTTCTGAAAGCTATTCGGTAGCTTAGGTCATGCTAAAAACGCACCAGAGTGAAATTAACCGCGAATTTGAATCCGATTTCAGAAATTGAAAGTTCTGTCATGTCACGAGTCATTTTAGGAACATCGACTCAGTCTCAAAAGATTTTTCTGCAAACCTAGACATTTTGGGAAAAAGTCGTGCTATGGCCGTTTTTGTCCAAAAAAAGTCATGGACTGTTTTTTATCGCAAAATTAGGAAGCAAGTGGGATCAGTTTGTGAGAAAAAATATCAATTTGATCATTGAGGTGTTAATTGAATTTTTTAGGGCTAAATTAGATTGAATCAAGAAGCAATTAAGTCCAATTGAGGGAGAAATCAAGCAAATTCGTAGCTCCCCCTTGCCTAGGCTTTTTGGACCATTTCAAGAGTTATAATTGGAGCCTTGGTGGCTGATTTTAGGCCATGGAAGACAACCAAGCTTGGTGGACAAGTTGGATAAGGTCAAGGGAACATTTGAGGAGAAAATAAGCTTGGTGGCCCCCTCTTGTCTCCTCTTTCCCTCCTTTCTCCTCTAGCTACCGTCGACCAGCTCTCCTCCTTCCTTGGTGTGCCTTGAAGACTTCAAAACTCCAGCAGCTTGCAAATAAATCGCCAGAGTAGCCCCGCCAGTCGCCAAACCGTCGCTGCACGCCGTCCTCGCCCTGCCGCGCTGCTCGCGTCCCCCGTTGTTCCAGACCTCCATTCTGTCTCAACCTCAATCCCAGGAGCTGTCTCGACCAGCTCAGGCCGTCGTGAGTCGCCTCTGATCGCCGTGAACCGCCCCTCCGAGTCGCTGCTGCCTCCGCTGGTCCACCGCTACCCTTGCTTCACCGAACCAGCCTCGTTTTCTCTCTTTTGCAGCTCAAAACAAAAGCAAAAATAGTGGGTCTCGAGGCCACTGTTTAGCCTATTTTGAGGTGGTTCCGGGCCCCGAAAGCTAGGCCCGCTTTGGAGAGAATCGAGCCCCGTTGCGTCCCCAACATTTTGAACCGCTCGGATCGCTTAACAAGTGAGTTTAACTCACTAATCCTCGCTTAGTAAGTTAATTATGCTTAAGGGTTGATTAGTTTATACTAAGATGGATTAGGTGGTTAGATTATATTATATTAGTTAATTTAAGTATTTACCGACGCATGTTAGGTGGATAGTTAGTGCAATTAGAGCCTAGACAAGTTCTAATATTTATCTAGAGTGGTTCGTGAATTTTCTAGGACCATCTCAGCTTCCAATTAGGCTAAATCGGGCCTATGTTGTATTTATTTAATAATTTTCGTAAGTATTTAATTATTTATTTATTTTCTAGAAATTAGACCGGGATAGCCGGTGATTGGTATTTCGTGCTGATTGCAATGATGCTTTCTATTTATATAATTGAGTACCAGATTGTGAATTTCCATTGCAAGTAGTGGTTGTGAGTCATTATTCCAAAAATGGACAACTTGGGTAATTGATTGGGAAATTGTCATGTGAGACTGTGAACTAGATTAAGAGAACCACCGGAGTATGGTTATGCCGAGCGGGGTCGTGATTCCACTAAGTCTAAGATTCCTAAGTGGGGCCGTGATTCCACTAATTCAAGATTGCCGAGTGGGGCCGTGATTCTACCAATTCAAAATTTGCCAAGTGGGGCCGTGATTCCACTAAGTCTAAATTTGCCAAATAGGGCCGTGATTACCACCAAGTATAAATTATGCCAATGGGGCCGTGGTGACCACATAACCCAAATTATGCCTATAGGGACGTGATTAAGATTCGAGAATAAATAATCGAGATGATCGTGTGATGGTCTCGATGACATGTAATCGACCGAGTCGATTGATCGCTAAGTCGATCCAATTGGTTAAATTGAAGGGTTGATGTGATTGTTAGTATTTATTGTTTGAACTGATTTGCAAGAAGGAACTGGGGCCAAGGTAAGTCCCCTAATGCCTATGTGTGCTTAGGCAGCCCCTAGGGCATATTTTCTTCCTAATCGGGTCTTAGGGGGCAGAACTCGCTGAGACGTAGTCTCACCCCGTTGTGGGACAACATTTCAGGCCCGTAAATGGCAGCACCGCCGAACATTTTAGGCAACCTAAGAAGTTATCCGAAACGAGTTGCCACATTTCGATACATGGACACCCTAAGGGCCTTGAATATATGCTGGTGAAGTCCATTGTCCGGGTCTATGCGAGATTACCCCAACAGGTGCCCTATCGATACTAGTCATGGTACCGCCATTATCATAATGGCCAAAGGGTGGGCCATGTACCTGAATGTGAGGTACCCTTTCGGATTTTGGAAGTTGCCTTTAAAGGGTACAGCAAACCCTAAGGTTGTCTTGGTCATAGGCACTGTGGACCCTAACCTTGAAGACCCAGGAACTCTAAAGTATTATGCTGAAGACTCCAACGAGGGTGTGGAAGAGGGTGAAATCGTGGAGGACGAGGAAGTGGAGCAAGAAGAGTATGAAGAGGATGATGACTCGCAGTGGCTCTTAAAACCCCCACCCCTGTTTGTGAACTTTGTCTTCTAATTGACTGGAGTAGGACCTGGCTTGAATAGTTGTAATGCAATGTAATATATATATATATATATATATATATGCTAGTTGTGATGTATATAAGTGTGGTTTTTAGGTTTGAAATTTATGGCCCTGGTTTCCTATCCCATTGTTTTATTGTCTGAGGATTTATATCTGCTTCTACATGCGTATATTAAATCAAATGGATCGGCGATGTGTCCTGGGACATCGCTATTATATTGACCAAGCAGGGATGGGCATGGGCTCGGAGGATCGGGGCATGACATCCCAGTTTAGTGGTATCTGAGCGTGGTCGTTAGAGATTGGAGTGATAAGGTGCGATAGATATGGGATAGTAAGTAGGAAGGCCTTTAAATTCATGACCGGTGCATGTCTATGGTAGTTGATTGATAGAGTTGTTTATGGTGTGTGAATCACTCAGCTTCTAATCCAGTGTGGATTTGGAAGACAGGTTTTAGTAGAAAGACTGAGCCATGAGCGAGCAGGAGCAAAGAACTCCTAGTAAAAGGACAGTTAGGCCCGTAGCTCGGGGTAGGACGCCAACTAGGATCGGTGCCCGAGGAGGCCGAGGTAAAGCGTCAGCTGAGGCTAGCGTGAGTGGCGTAGCACCACGTCCCGTTGGTGTAGGGGTAGCAGCCCCGAGTGATCAAGGAACCATAGGGATCACCCAGGCCTTAAATGCGATGAGAGAATTGATGGGGCAACAAGCCCGGGGTCAAGCTACCGCCTTCACCGCCGCTGTTGCAACTGCCGCTACTGCTGCTGTTGCCGCCACTGAGGCCATAGCCGTTGCCATTGCCGCACCCGTTGTTGCACCCGCCGAAGTTCACCTAAGAACGTGGCAATGCATAGAGAGAGACCAATTCATAAATTGGTAGAGCAGTTCCTGAAGCTGAACCTATCAAGGTTCATTGGTACATGAGATCTTGAGGCCGCGTCGCTCTAGATCCAGGATCTCGAGAAAGCGTTTGCACTTTTGATGTGCAACGAGGAGGAGAAGGTTGTATTGGCTGTGTACCAACTTTAAGGTAATGCAAACATCTGGTGGAGAGCCGCCAAGGATTTAGTATTCCCTTAAGGTGTGGTCCCGATGTGGGACACCTTCCTTAGAGCATTCAATGATCAGTACTTCTCGAGTAGTGCCCGGGAACAAAAGTTGGAGGAGTTCCAACATCTTCGCCAAGGGAGTATGACGGTTGACTAGTATGAGGTCAAGTTTGCGTAGCTTTCTTCGTATGCTCCAAGGTTGATTGAGGACCCAGAAGAGAAAGCCAGAAGATTCAGAAATGGTCTTCGTTCTGAACTAAAGCAACCTCTGCTACTGTTAAATCTAACAGAGTACCGAGAAGTCTATCATCGAGCTCAGATGATAAAGAGAGGTTTGAACGAGCAAGCTGCCTCGTCTGGATCGAGGTTTAATTCAAACAGAGATGCAATCCGTCATGGAAAGAGGCCCATGACCGAAGGTAGATTTCAGATTCCGCCCAACGGGAAGGGTGGAGTTGAAAAGTTTGGGCCAAAACAGAATGGCGTGTGTCGCTTGTGTGGAAGACAACAGGGATCCGCCCCATGCCATTCTAGGCTGGGTACTTGCTTTGAGTGTGGCCAGCTGGGTCACATGGCTAGAAACTATCCCAGAAAACTGAGGGGACAACCGCAATTACCACCACCGCTACAGATGGGTTAGATCAGAGGGTACGCGCCTCAGAACGCACCACAAGGAGGACAGCTCCGACCCCCAGTTCAAGGCACGGTGTATGCCATCACTCAAGGTCAGGCAGAGTTTGCACCTGACGTGATCACAGGTATGATCTCGTTGAACGACCATCCTGCTTATGCTTTGTTTGATCCAAGAGCAACCCATTCCTTTATTGCCGAGCAGTATGTTAAGCTGATAAAGTTAAGTCTTGTATTGTTGGAATCTGTTGTTAGCATATCTACACCATTGAAGGATAAAGTGTTAGCTGCTTTGGGTTGTTATGGTTGCAAGTTAGCGATTGGTGAGCAAGAGGGGAAAATAGACTTATTAGTCCTAGCCATGTATGACTTTGACTTGATAATTGGCATGGACTGGCTCATCAAGCAACAAGCTAAGATGGATTGTTATCGCAAAATGATTCAGTTTGACCCTATAGAGGGCGAAAGTTTTGAGTTTGTTGGGAGTCGAGGAGGACCCTCGATCGCCCTGATCTTGTCTTTTAAGGCAACTCGTTTGTTGAGCGAGGTTTGTCAAGGTTACTTGGCGATTGTTGTGGATACAACAGTCGAGGAGCTAAAGGTTGAAGATATTTCGGTTGTGCAAGAATTCCCAAATGTATTCCCGAAGGAATTGCCAGGATTGGCGCTAGAGAGAGAAATTGAATTCGTGAATGAGTTAGCCCCTGGAATAGAGCCAATCTCTAAGACTTCTTAGCAGATAGTGCTATCAGAGTTGAAGGAACTAAAGGTACAGATGCAAAATTTATTGGATAAGGGATTCATACGTCCCAATGCATCACCTTAGGGAGCACCAATCCTATTTGTAAAAAAGAAAGATGGTTCGTTGCGCTTGTGTATTGACTATCGCCAACTCAATCAGGTGACAATCAAGAACAAGTATCCATTGCCGAGGATTGATGACTTGTTTGATCAGTTACAAGGAGTGTCAATACTTTCGAAAATTGACTTAAGGACAGGATATCATTAGCTGAGGATCAGGAAAAAGGACATTCCGAAGTCAGCATTTCGTACTCAGTATGGTCATTACGAGTTCACTATGATGCCATTCGGGTTGACGAATGCTCCAACTACTTTCATGGATTTGATGAATCAAGTATTCAAGGAATTTCTGGATCAGTTCGTGATCGTGTTCATTGATGATATTCTGGTGTATTTGAAGAGTACTGAGGAGCACGAGGATCATTTGAGATTAGTGCTCCAGACTTTAAGGATTCATTAGCTGTATGCTAAGTTTAGCAAATGCGAGTATTGGCTGACTCGTGTTGCGTTCCTAGGCCACGTGATTTCAGGCGAAGGAATCTCCGTGGACCCGAGCAAGATCGAAGCCATGATTAACTGGCCGAGACCAACAACCATGATAGAGATCCGAAGTTTTTTGGGTTTGGCAGGTTACTACAGACGGTTTGTGGAAGGATTTTTAGCTTTGGCGTCGCCTTTGACAAGACTCCTGAAGAAAGACGAGAAATTTGTCTTGACAGACAAGTGCGAGTGTAGTTTCCAAGAGCTGAAGCAAAAGCTAACTACCGCACCTATGCTGACGATTCCATCTAGTCTTGGAGGGTACGAGATCTATAGTGATGCGTCGTTCAGAGGACTGGGTTGGGTGTTGATGCAATATGGTAAGGTGGTTGTATACGCCTCTCGTCAGTTGAGACCTCATGAACTGAACTACCCGACGCATGACTTAGAACTCGCAGCTATCATATTTGCATTGAAGATTTGGAGACATTACTTGTGTGGTGAAAAATTTCAAATCTTCACGGACCATCAAAGTCTCAAGTACCTATTCTCTCAGAATGAGCTTAATATGAGACAGCACCGATGGATGGAATTGTTGAAGGATTATGATTGTGATATTTTATATCACCCAAGAAAGGCGAACAAGGTCGCTGACGCTTTGAGCCGAAAGTCTTCAATTGCCCACTTATTGGTAAAGGAGTGGAACCTAATCGAGCGAGCTCAAGATTCGGTGTTCAAATTTGAGGTAGGCCACCTTTCTCATCTTATGGCTACCCTCAGAATTGAGCCAAATGTGCAGATTAGGATCAAGCTACTTCAACCAACAGACCCAACTATTCAAAAAAAAATTACAATAGGATATTGAAGAGTGGAAAGCTGATTTTCAAGTTTCAGATGAAGGAACATTGAAATTCCGAGGATGTTTAGTTGTACCTAACGATGCGAAGCTTAGAGAGGATATTTTATCAGAAGCTCATCGTAGTAGTTACAGCATTCATCCTAGAAGTACCAAGATATATCAGAACCTGCGTCAACACTATTAGTGGTCGGGTATGAAAGCAAACATCGCTAGACATGTCGCCAAGTGTTTGACGTGTCAATAGGTTAAAGCTCAGCCTTACAAGTCGGGAGGACTATTGCAACCTCCCAAGATCCCATAGTGGAAATGGGAGCATATCATGATGGACTTCGTGACCGGGTTACCCAGGAGTCAGAGAGGTAATGATTCGATTTGGGTAATAGTCAACAGGTTGACAAAGTCGGCTCACTTTATTGCAATGCGAAAGGATCTTGACTTGGATAGGCACGCTAATTTGTACATGCACCAGATAGTTCGACTGCATGGAGTACCGGTTATGCTAACTTCAGATCGAGACTCGAGGTTCATCGCCGCTTTTTGGAAGAGCTTGCAAGGTGCTTTAGGTACGAAGCTCCAGTATAGTACGGCATATCACACTCAGACGGATGGTTAGTCCGAGAGAACGATTCAGACCCTTGAAGATATGCTGCGAGCTTGTGTACTGGACTTTAAAGGAAGTTGGGAGGAACAACTTCATCTCGTGGAATTCGCCTATAACAACAGTTATCAGCAGAGCATCCAGATAGCTCCATTTGAAGCATTTTACGGCTGAGCGTGTAGAACACCGATATGTTGGGATGAAGTTGGGGAAAGAAAGATTACAGGCCCAGAGTTAGTTCAACAATCAGTGGAGGCCGTGACAATGATCAGAAGCAGATTAAAGACCGCTTAGAGTCATAAGAAAAGCTACACAGATAAGCGTCAAAGGCTATTGGAATTCCAAGTTGGTGATCACGTTTTTCTAAAGGAGTCACCAATGAGGGGAACTTCGCGCTTTGGCAAGAAAGGAAAACTGAGTCCGAGGTACATAGGTCTGTTTGAGATTCTTGAGAGAATCGGGACTTTGGCATATCGTCTTACGTTGCCACCGAGATTGGCACAAGTGCACAACGTCTTTCACGTGTCGATGTTGAGGAAGTACGAGCCTGACCCGACCCACGTGCTTAATTTTGAGGAATTTGACGTGGATGACTGAGTGTCATACGTTGAAACCCCAGTTCAGATTGTGGACAGAAAAGAGCAAGTTCTACGTACAAAGACCATCCCGATGGTCAAAGTGGTCTGGCAACACCACGGTACTGAAGGAGCAACCTGGGAGATTGAAGAGTCGATGAGGCGTTTGTACCCCCACCTTTTTGCTTAAGTGTTGCAAGGTTTAAAGTTCATGGACGAAATTTTTATAAGAGGGAAAGAGTTGTGACATCCTAGAATTTCAATTCTACTTTCAATTGAATAAATCAGGCATTTCATCTATGCGCCTATAGTGCTATTCTCAAAACTGATCACTCGTGAGATAACTAAACTACCTTGGGAAGTTATTAAGAGATTTTTAGGCAAATAGACTTAAGAATTCAACCAGGAATTGGCTGCTCGACCGTGCTCATCTGCCGAGATCATTACGGCACAGTTAAAAATCGATTAGAAATCAAAGCTAGGTCGGTTCGACTAAGATGCGTGGTTAAACGTGGGTGATCCCACTAAATTGCAAAATTCTCATCGATCAGCACTAGTTTGATTTTTCTGTCATTTTGGCACCATGTGTCCGTATTTGAATCCTCGAGATTTTCACGACAACTGAGAGTCACCAATGTGTCGAGTAGGTTCATTGTGTCTCAAAGAAAATTGACCACAGGTCATTTGCACTAAAAAGTTCTGAAAGCTACCCGGTAACCTAGGTCATGCTAAAAATGCGTCAGAGTGAAATTAACCACGAATTTGAATCTGATTTTAGAAATTGAAAGTTCTGTCATGTCATGAGTCATTTTAGGAACGTCAACTCATTCTTAGAAGATTTTTCTACAAACCGAGACTTTTTCGAAAAAAGTCGTCCTAGGGCCATTTTTGTCCAGAAAAAGTCAGGGACCGTTTTTTATCGCAAAATTTGGAAGCAAGTGGAATCGCTTGGTAAGGAAAAATATCAATTTGATCATTAAGGTGTTAATTGAATTTTTTAGGGCCAAATTAGATTGAATCAAGAAGCAATTAAGTCAAATTGAGGGAGAAATCAAGCAAATTCGTAGCTCCCCCTTGCCTAGGCTTTTTGGACCATTTCAAGAGTTGTAATTGGAGCCTTGGTGGCTAATTTTAGGCCATGGAAGACAGCCAAGCTTGGTGGACAAGTTGGATAAGGTCAAGGGAACATTTAAGGAGAAAATAAGCTTGGTGGCCCCCTCTTGTCTCCTCTTTCCCTTCTTTCTCCTCTAGCTACCGTCGACCAGCTCTCCTGCTTCCTTGGTGTGCCTTGATGACTTCAAAACTCCAGCAGCTTGCAGAGAAACCGCCAGAGCAGCCTCGCCAGTCACCGAATCGCCACCGCACGCCATCCTCGCCTTGCCGCGCTGCTCGCATCCCCCGCTGTTCCAAACCTCCATTCCGTCTCAACCTCGGTCCCAGGAGTTGTCTCGACCAGCTCAGGCCGCCGTTAGCCACCTCCGACCGCCGTGAACCACCCCTCCGAGCTGCTGCTACCTCCGTCGTTCCATCGCTGCCCTTGCTTCACCGAACCAGCCTCGTTTTCTCTCTTTTGCAGCTCAAAACAGAACCAAAAATAGTGGGTCTTGAGGCCACTGTTCAGCCCGTTTTAAGGTGGTTTTGGGCCCCAAAAGCTAGGCCCCCTTTAGAGAGAATTGAGCCCTGTTGCATCCCCAACATTTTGAACCGCTCGGATCGCTTAACAAGTGAGTTTAACTCACTAATCCTCACTTACTAAGTTAATTATGCTTAAGGGTTGATTAGTTTAGGCTAAGATGGATTAGGTGGTTAGATTATATTAGATTAGTTAATTTAAGTATTTACCGACGCATGTTAGGTGGATAGTTAGTGCAATTAGAGCCTAGACAAGCTCTAATATTTATCTAGAGTGGTTCAGGAATTTTCTCGGGACCATCTCAGCTTCCAATTAGGCTAAATCGGGCCTAAGTTGTATTTATTGCATTTATTTAATAATTTTCATAATTATTTATTTATTTATTTATTTTCTGGAAATTAGACCGGGATAATCGGTGATCGGAATTTCATGCTGATTGCGTGGTGCTTCTGTTTATTTAATTGAGTACCAAATTGTGAAATTTGATTGCAAGTAGTGATTGTGAGTCATTATTTCAAAAATGGACAACTTGGGTAATTGATTGGAAAATTGTCGTGTGAGACTGTGAACTAGATTAAGAGAACCACCGGAGTATGGTTATGCCGAGTGGGGCTGTGATTCCACTAAGTCTAAGATTCCCAAGTGGGGCAATGATTCCATTAATTCAAGATTGCAGAGTGGAGCCGTGATTCCACTAATTCAAAATTTGCCAAGTGAGGCCGTGATTCCACTAAGTCTAAATTTGCCGAGTGGGACCATGATTACCACTAGGTATAAATTATGCCAGTGGGGCCGTGATGACCACATAACCCAAATTATGTCTATAGGGCCGTGATTAAGAGTTTAGAATAAATAGTTGGGATGACCGTGTGATGGTCTCGATGACATGTAATCGACTAAGTCAGTTGATCGTTAAATCGATCCGATTGGTTGAATTGATGGGTTGATGTGATTGTCAGTATTTATTGTTTGAACTTACTTATAGTAAGGAACTGAGGCCAAGGTAAGTCCCCTGACGCCTATGTGTGCTTAGGCAGCCCCTAGGGCATATTTTCTTCCTAATCGGGTCTTAAGGGGTAGAACTCGCTGAGACATAGTCTCACCCCGTTGTAGGACAACATTTCAGGCCCGTAGATGGCAGCACCACCGGAACATTTTGGGCAACCTAAGAAGTTTTCCGAAACTAGTTACCATATTCCGATACATTGACACCCCGAGGGCCTCGAGTATGTGCTGGTGAAGTCCATTGTTTGGGTCGATGTGGGATTACCCCAACAGATGCCTCATCAATACCGATCATGGTACCGCCATTATCATAATGGTCAAAGAGTGGGCCATGTACTTGAATGTGAGGTACCCTTTCGGATTTTGGAAGTTGCCTTTGGAAAGGGTACAGCAAACTCTAAGGTTGGCTCGGTCATAGATGCTGTGGACCCTGACCTTGAAGACCTAGGAACTCCAGAGTATTCTGCTGAAGACTCCAATGAGGGTGTGGAAGAGGGTGAAATCGTGGAGGACGAGGAAGTGGAGCAAGAAGAGTATGAAGAGGATGACGACCCGTAGTGGCTCTTGAAAACCCCCACCCCTGTTTGTGAACTTTGTCTTCTGACTGATTGGAGTAGGACCTAGCTTAAATAGTTGTAATGTAGTATATATATGCTAGTTGTGATGTTTATAAGTGTGGTTTTTAGGTTTGAAATTTATGGCCCTACTTTCCTATCCCATTGTTTTATTATTTGGGGATTTATATTTGCTTCCGCATGCATATATTAAATCGAATGGGTCGGCGATGTGTCCTGAGACATCGTTATTATATCGACCAAGCAGAGATGAGCACGGGCTCATAGGATCGGGACATGACACACCCATTCTGGGTATTGTGAGACTTCAATGAATCCCACATTCAAAAGTTTCATTACTTCTTCCTCTATCTTCTTTGAGAGCTCGGGTTTAGTCCTCCGCAGCCTCTGCTTCTTAGGTGACATGTCCGGATTAGTAGGCAAATAATGCTCCACAATTGACGGGTCTAAACCAAGCATGTCAATATAGGTCCATGCAAAGACGTCTTTATATTCCTTTAGTAACTAGATCAGGCGCTCAGCCTTGTCTTTAGGGAGATTTGCCACAATTTTCACTTCCTTGGCTTCTTCCGTGTCACCTAAATTAATAGTGACAGTTTGTTCATATGTGAGAGCTTTGGCTTTTTCATGTTGTTCCCAACTACGCTACATCTCAACGGAATCTTCAATCAAGTCCTCGAGATCATCATTATCAGCACTTCTTGCATTGGATTGGACCATTCCTATGTCCTTGCATGCCATAAGACCGCTCTTGAAACAGGGAGTAGATGAATCAGCAAGACAAACAGGGTAAACTACATTTTTTGTTTTATCTTTTTTGTGTATTTTTTGTATTTTGTTTTTTTTTAATTCTTTGGCAAAAATACATTTTTTTTGAAATATTTTGACACAAAAAAGCATGATGAAGCCCAGGCCTCATAATTCTCCTTGGAATTTTCTTTTCTTTTATCGATTGGATATCATCACCGGGCTGGTTTTGTATGCCTCATCATGCCCTCAAAATAAAATAAGTAATTTCATTAATATTCATCAATCAATTACAATTATTGAATTGAAAACGCAATGTTCAATCCCTAAAAGGAAAGCGAAAGAAGAAGAAATCGAAACGGGACGGCGGGGAAGGCGCAAACCGAAGGGCAGCGACGGGCGGCGGTTCGCTATCTCGGACGGGCGTTGGACTTGCGTACCACGATTGACGGCGTGTGAGGGAGCTTGGGTGGTTGACGATAAGGGCTGGCTAGTTCTCTGCTGGTCCTTGGCTCTCAAACAACAACAAAGGAGAAGAAGAAGCTGAGGAAGAAGAATATGGCTGCTGTTGTTGGCTTGAGGGGGAGAAAGGCCTCAAAAGTCTTCACAAAATATCACAAACCATCATCACAAAGCCCCCAAAATCCACAGCAATCATCCTTAGCCATTTCCCTCCAAGACTTCTCCAACAAGCTTCAAATGGTGTTGAAATGTTGCTGCCCCCCCATGGCTACGAATTTCAAGCATTCAACTTCAAATTCAACTAAATTCCTCTTCAATTGGTCTTAAATTAATGGCCAAAATGCCAAGGAGAATGCCAACATCAAATTCCATAATTTTCCTCACCCAACGATCCATCTTGGATGCCAAAAATCCACATGAAAACGGCACTCCGAATTTCTCAATTCAAAATCGTCCAATTTTGATTTTTCGCCAAAAATCCAGGCTCGTCGAAAATTCTTTGGAGGATGAGTCGATGTTCCTAAAATAAATCGTGACTTGACAGAACTTTCAATTTATAAAATCAGGTTCAATTTCGTGATTAATTTCAACCGAACGCGATTTTAGCGTGACCTAACCTACCGGATAGCTTTTAGGAATTTTTAGCGCATTTGACCCGTGGTCGATTATTTTCGATCCACGTTGTGCATCTCTGACTCATAGGCGACTCTCGGTTGTCATGAAAATTTCAAGGTTTCAAATACAGGTACAGGATACATAAACGATAAAAAAATCGGTTTAGTGCCGTTCGACAAGAATTTTGCAATTAGGTGAAATCACCCACACTTTAATTACATGCCTCTATCGAACCGACCGATCTCCGGTCTCTAATCGATTTTAACGGTGCCGTATTGACCCTTGCTGATTAGCATGGTCAAGTAGTCGATTTCTAGTTGAATTCTCAAATTTGTCGTGTTTAGATTCCTTAACGGCTTCACCAGATAGATTAGTTATCTCGTGAATGATCAGCTCAGAGAAAAAGACAATAGGCGCGTCAATGAAAAGCTCATTTCATTTCATCAAAAACAGGGTTGAAAATCAGGATCTCACAACTCTTCCCCTCTTATAAAAATTTCATCCTCGAAATTTAAACAATTACAATTCTTAAACAAAAAAGTGGGGGTATTGTCGTCTCATCGAGTCTTCACTTTCCCAGGTTACTCCTTCTGTGCTGTGGTGTTGCCAGACCACTTTGACTAGCGTGATCATCTTGGTGCGCAAAACCTGCTCATTGTGATCCACAATCTGAACTGGTCTTTCTGCGTACGAAACGTCGTTTTCGGTATATCCTCATTTTTTATCCTCAGCTGATGGTATCCTGTCCTCAGGTTGATCTTTGAAAATATCGACGCTCCCTGTAACTGATCAAACAAGTCGTCGATCCTCGGTAGCGGGTACTTGTTCTTGATCGTCACCTGATTGAATTGACGATAGTCGATACAAAGGCGCAATGAACCATCTTTCTTCTTCACGAATAGCATTGGTGCTCCCCAAGGTGATGCACTAGGACGTATGAATCCCTTATCCAACAACTCCTGCATCTGCACCTTTAGTTCTTTCAACTCTGACAATGCCATGCAGTAAGAAGCCTTAAAGATTGGCTCTGTCCCGGGGGCTAACTCAATCACAAACTCGATCTCCCTTTCTAGGGGCTGTTGACACCTTATTTTGGCAACCATAAGAAAATAAAAATAAAAATCGCAAATAAAACGAAAAAACGAGGGAAAATCAATCTAATTGATTATGCATGGAAGTTGGAAAGTTCAAATCTTGGTAAATGCAGAAGCAATTCCCAGTCGAGGATCAAGATTTAGGGAATTAGGTAAATAAAGAGCAAGAATTTTGATAAAATTGAGTTGATCGTGAAATCATGTTCCGATTTGTAGCTATGAATTAATACAACAGAAGATGGAAACTCAAAAATTGCCATGGAAAGCGGCCATCTAGAATCACTATAAAAGAGAGCCACAATTTTTGTGATCGGGGGGAGCGAGTTCAAAAAAATTGAAGAGAAAAAAAAGTCTTTTGTTTTGTGAGAAGGAAAAAGTCAAAAGGGAGATTTGACTTCTGCAGAAAGGGGACAAAAGAGCAGAAAAAGAGAGAAGACGTGAGGTAGACGTGAGGTGAGAAAAAAAAAAAAATAAGGGAAGCTACGGGGTCATCTTCTTCGTGAAGCTGACCTTGTCCGCATCGCCCCTGCCCGCACCAGCCACTGCGTCGGCACCACCTTTGACAGCCTGCCGATCTGCGTCTCGCCCGAGCACCGGCGCCCCCGCCTCAGCCCCTTACCGCGTCACCGTCTCTAATGTTGCTGCAACTAGCTGCCGCCTTCGCTCGACACAACCGGTAGCATTATCTGTAGGGTTTTGCCCAAAATTACTTAATTTGATTCGTAAGACGTCGGATCATTTTTTAATTATATTAATTTTTGGGCATTTTGATAGTGTTTTGGTTATTAAATCATTATAATTATTAAATTGACCCGTAAGACTTCAGATCAAATTTTTAATTATTTTGAACTCTCTTATATGTTGTGATGTTTTTTTTTTTTGGTAAAATTATATGTTGTGATGTTTAGGGTTAAAATAATCGTTAATTTAATCCGTGAGACAACGGATTATTTTTTCAATTATTTTAATCCTTCATTTGATGAATATCCTGAGTGGTTTTGATATAATGTTTATCTGATAATTGCTTGTCGTTAGAAACACTAAAAAAAAATCAAATAAATCAAAAAATCAAATCTTACATCGAATATGTTGGTTTCGTAAATTAGGATTGCTTTTTTTTTTTTAGATTGCACATTTAGGAAATTCTAGGAATAGATTAGGATTGGACCTAAATAATTTTTTTTTTAGATAAGGTCTTAGATAATGTTTGCACATTTTAATAATCTCATTTTTCTTAGAAAATAGTTTTCTAAGATAGGATAGGGTTTAAGTCAAATTAACCCCTAAAACATATTAGAAAATTATTCTTTCTAGACAATTTAATTAGTTTTTTATTACGAATTTTAATATAAAAAATACAAAAATATTAGGTGCATGTCCATTAGTTTGCATGTTAGGTTCATTTAATTAGAATTTGCCTGTTAATAAAGTTAGGTCATGAAGTTAAAATGCACATTTTAATTTCAAGATAAAAGAAAACCCAAAAAAAAAAAAAAAAAACAATTGCTTGCTTTGTGTGTTTATTTTTTTTTTTTTATGCAATTTATTTGATTCATTGAGTGTTTAATAATGATTGAGCACCCATGTGATCACCTTATTGCATGATAGTAATTTAGGTTAAAATTAATCCAAATTGCCTGCAAAAACATTTTTGAAAATAAAAAGAAATGGTACTGAATGGGCATTAGAGAAGTCTAGTGTAACCAAGTCCCCGTACGCAAAGTCTCTAGTTCGTAGGAGTAAAATAATCCTCTCATTATTTTACTTAGGTGTCTAATCGACCTACCACAAACTGATTAGTGATGACTCCTAGATAAAATTCATTTAAAAGAAAACTTGAACCTAAGTCGCGAATTGGTATGGGCCTAAGAAAACTCGAGCTAAGTCTAGACTTAGCAATCCATTAGCCTAAACCTTAGGTGATGCACCCGAAATTTAGGTCGCGACAGCTTGGCGACTCCACTGGAAATTTGTGTTAAAACTCGTAGTGAACTTAGGCCAATTTTTCCTTTAAAAAAAAAAATGCTTTTGTTTGGCAGCAAGAATTCTAGGTACATCCCTAATATCAAGTGTTAAATGTTCTGCAGATGAGAGGTATACGGGGGAGTAGTCTTTGCTAATCCTTATCTTGCAGAGAGGTGTTGGGATTAATGATTTATTTTTCCCTAATTAGAAATGTTGTTTGTATTTGAACTCGTGTGCATGTTTTATTGTTTTTAGCACTACACTATTGCACACAGAACTTGTTGTCGGACCTGGGCTGTGATAGGATTTTTAGGATAGTGTTAAGAAGAATACTTCCTCGAAAGCGAGACTGCTATGTAGAGGTTGACCTCTTCCCCGAAAGTTTTCATGGTGTCAACTGTGCTTGTCCATATCCGCGAGACTGCGTGATTATAGGACATTCCATTCAACTAAGCTAGAGTTAGGAGGACTTGACACGTTAAACGCGAGACTGTGACGGTTAGATCATCCTCTTAGCTCCACTTTGTTAAGCTGTCTAGGTAGAAATCGAGCCTCACATTTCATGCATGTGTCTATGTGATTGTCATTCCTTTCCGGTGAAAGTAAGTTGTGTAAATTCTCACTTTGCAATTTACTTACTTTATTGTAATTTTGTCGGTCCATGGCAATATGTTTCATCATCAGTCTTGTTTTATATGCGATGAGGAAAACCGACGTACAATTCATTTCCACTCCAAAAAAAGAGCTCAAAATGTGGTTGGACTAGTTAGATCAAGATGGCCAGAGATATGTGAAAGCTAGGATCGCCCGACGTTTCCCATTGTTAGAGATCAACATCCACTCTGGTGTTATATAGGCGCTGCCTCACTTCTGGTGTCCACAAACTTCCACTTTCATATTTGATGAGTACGAGCTAACTCCAACACTAGAGGAATATAGTGTTGCCATTAGAATGCCTTTTGAAAAGGAACTTGTTAGACCGTTTGTCAATATAGATTCTATTTCTGAATTGTCACAGTTTTTAAAAATCGAAGCCGAAATGGTAAGGTTGTCAAAGCCAATTGTTATGCATGCCCCATTTTCTTTTTTGGAAGAGTGTTTTGCAAATCAACCAATCATTTCAAAAGCTAGGATTTTCATGTTAGCATTTTTTGGGCTAATCGTTTTTCCTTATCGAAAAAATGCCATTAATCCTTCAATTTCATGGGTGGTTAATTGTGTTTGCGACTGGTTAAATTATGCCAATATGGTTTTAGCTAAAACATTTTTGTCATTAAACCGTTTCAAACAAAATGAAGAAATGACCATGCATGCCCTCCCTAAACTTTTGCAAATATGGTTTTTCTCACACATAAGAGGGTTTGGGCACCTTATGAAACAATTTAAGATTGATGATTTTAGGCATCCCATACAAAAATTTGAGGTCCTGGAACGTTTTTCCCCAAATAAACAATATGCACGTTGGATAAATTTTTTGGAAGATCCTAATCCTAAGCCATTCCTATGGCACGCTAAATGGTTCCATGTTGAGGAGGCTCGTTTTGTGACATCCTGAAATTTGAGCCCTCTAAGGGATGAATGAATGTGAATTTCGTCAATGCATTGTTGGTTGATCTCACTCAGAATTGATCACTCCTAAGATACTGACCTTGAGGGGAAAGACTAATGAGGACAGAACTCGTGCGTCTAAAGGACTCGACCTGGGAAAAAGACTTGACCGTGAGACTTGCGTGAGGACGATCTTGTAGATAGGCAGGCCGATTTCAAGGACGACTAGAAGTTGATTCGCGGACAGAATATAATCGAACGATGGGTGATTTCGTTTACTGTTATCGAACCCGTGAATGACCCTATGTCGATCCTCAGTAATCGTGTACTTTGAAATAAGAATTTATCCTTCACAAATTCATGTAGTCAAGGACGTCCATGTGTTGAGATGTCTTGAACATGATTTGGCACGAGTCGGTTACGCGTGAATCCTTAAAGCCACCTATCAGTCTGAGTTGTACCCAAAATAACATTGGGCAAAATTGACATGGCATGAGAACTAAAGATTGGACTTCGAATTATCGAGAACATCCGGGACAGACTTCAGTTGTTGCTACTTCAACAGTCAACGCCAATTAAGCCGAGTATTTGAAAAAGGGATTTTCGGACCGAGGAAACGAGCCTAGGAAGACATGGGCCAAGCTAGGTAAGCGTGGGCCTCAAGCCCAAGGTAGGACAGCCATGGTGGGCCTAAGGCAAGCAAGTGAGCCCATTGGGCCCAAACCAACTATTCATCTTCCAAGCCCATGGTCTAAGCCTTGAACCATTTGAAGCCCAATCAATTCTCAAGCCCATTCCTATTCATTTCCAAGCCCATTTCTTAGACCCATACTTTATTTTCAACCCAAGGGCATATTTGGAATTGTGCATGGTGAAATAACCATTTTGCCCCTAGTTGTACGAAGAAAAAGGCTAGAGAAGAGAGAGAAGGTGATGATGTCTATGCATGGAGACTTGAAGCAAGCATTGAAGGGCTTGATGTGGCCTCGACAACAGCCCTCACTTCACTCTCTCTCTCTCCTCCTTCAGCTCTCTCTCGACCGAACCCCTCTCTCCCTCATTTTTCCCTTTCTTTTTCCTTCTACTCCAGTAGACCTTCCTCCAAAGAGCTGAGTGGATTGTTGCCCCGGACGAATCAGATCCGTGCCACCCACCATTGTCTTTAGAAGGTCCAAACCGTCCGCCTGGAGTTGGCCGTTCGCTAGTCGGAGCCGCCGTCTGACCCGCCAGCCGGCCAAAAGCCAACGCCAGTCTGACCGCCTGGCCTTGTTCTGCTCCAGCTAACCTTTCTCCAAAAACTTGAGTTGTTCGTTGTCTTCCCGTGAGAATCGCTCTCGTGCCACCTACCACCGTGTCCAGGAGGCCCAGACCGTACGGACGAGCCCGGCTGATTGTCGAACGGAGCCGCTGGCCGACCTGTCCGCCAGCGAGAAGCCGCGCTCGCCGGACCACCTGGAGCCCGTCCGATTTTGCCTGTTTCGCGTTTTCTGCATTTTTCCTCCCATTTCGACCAAGCTTCCACCCAGCCTAGCCACCAGCAAGTCACCCTCGACCCCCATGTGCCGCCGGTCATCGGTCAGCCCCTCGCTAGAGCTCCGATTAGCCATCCAACTTGTTTTCTCCTTCAACAATCCAGTTTTTGGGAGTTTCGTAGGAAACAGAGGTTGTGGTTGTTGTTTCAGCCCCGGGACCGTTTGGATCGTCATGGTTGAGGTTCTTGAGCGTAGCCACCGTCGTTGCCGCTGCGTCTGTGCCTCCGGCTCTCTTAATAGGTGAGTTTAGCTCATTATCCTTCGATTAGTGCCTAAACTTGCTCAGGGTTGGTTTAGTTAGAGTTAATTCTATTTTATGAGATTTAATTAAGTTGTATTAGTTCTAAGATAGGTGGTTAGATGGATGGATTAGATTAGTTTAGCTTAATCTTGCTTTATTTGCTTAATTGTGCTTAAGTGTTTAATTAAGCTTGTTTTACTTAATTAATTGTTTGTTTGTTTTAATTAATGTGTTGTTTAATTTTTTAGTTTAAATTATTATTTATTTAATTCTGGAAATTCATTGTTCACGCGGACACTATTCACCATACTGTTCACGTGCATTGTTCACATGCACTGTTCACATAGTACTATTCATGCGCACTATTCACGTATACTGTTCATTCAGAATGGGAAAAGTGGCTTAATTTCATGTGTATTGATTTTGTGAAGTGAATGAATGTGTAAATGCATGGGCATCCACATGAATCGAGTGATTTTCACAAAAAAAGAGGAACACAGTTTGTCCGAGGGACACCGAAATGGACCGCCTTTAAGAGAAAATGATTTGAAAGTGTATATGCAAGCGTGTGTGCATTGGCTAAGTGCCCATAGATAAAAAAGGGAGTTGTGGTGGTGTGCTTGCGTGATCATTAAGTTGAATATGTCCCCCGCTGTGTGTCGAGTGGCCGATGCTCCTATGTGAAATGCTGTCACCAATGTGTGTCGGGTAGATTGTGCTTGTGTGGCCATAGTCAATAGGAGTGCATGATAAGCCGTGCCTATGTGATCGTATTGCTATGTGTCGATCAGATCGTGCTTGTGTGGCGGTAATCAGATTGTGCCTGTGTGGTGTAGATCGTGCTTGTGGCGTAGATCGTGCCTATGTTGCGTAGAATGTGCTTGTGTGGCATAGATCGTGCATGTGTGGCCATATTACTGTGTGTTGGGTAATCATGCCTGTGTGGCGGTAATCAATTGGAACGCATGATAAGCCGTGCCTATGTGGCCATATTTATGTGTGTCGAGTATCGTGCTTGTGTGGTCGAAATTAATTGGAATGCATGAGTGGATCACATTGTTTATGGCCTGAACGCATGAATTGATAACATGCAGGGTGTGGCAATGGCCAGATGAGATTGCTTGTGACGCGACTCACATGTGATTGATGAACTGTATCATCTAATGGCCATGTGCATTGCGTGTATTGTGCTGAGATTCAACGTGCAGGGTATGGTTTACTGGGTAAGGTTGCATGCAAACCGATTATTGTTTTATTGGTTGTGGACTTCTTTGTGGGGAAGTTTTGAAAAGATACCCTGAGTTGAGTTTGTGTCCTAACTGGGGGCTTCAGGGAGGACTCGCTGAGATTTATATCTCACTTATTATTGTATAACCATTTTCAGGTCCCTAGTGTGGAAAACTTGGAGCTTGAAGCGGAAGGCTCAGGAGCATAGGTGGCTCAGTAGTTCTTTCTAAGATAGACCTTCTATATAAGCTTGAAGTGTTTATGAAAGTGTATTTGATTTGAAACTGGTTGTCCTGCTTTTTTATCCCATGTATGTTGTTGTTAGGGGATTAGTTAATTCGCTTCTGCATGTGCAATAGAATGAAAAGGGTCGGCGACGAGATCCGGGAACGTCACAAAATTTTATCGACCATCGAGGGATGTGCGCACGCTCGAGGTTCGGGCGTTACATGTTTCTCTCATAAGTATGATGGACCGATCCCGTTGCTGGGCCTTTCTAGTGCTACTTCTTATTATCCATATAGGGTGGCCCGTCAGTACAAAGCTCTTCAAGAAGTGCCTCTCAAGACGAAATTGTTCCAAGTTCGTTTTATTCATACGGACTATGACTACTTCAACGAGATCCAGATAATCATTGCTGCATGGAATGAATGCCATCTAGAGAAGATTTTGGTGCCCAAGAGACTGAAAGGCAAGGAGAAGATTCACCATGCATCCACATTCTACATCCAACAACACTGGATCCCTACTGCCCTGCGTCCAGTAGTCCTTGATGTGATTGAGAAGCCCACTCAGCAAGCACAAATTAAGAATCTTAAGCGAAAAGTGGAAATGATTGAAGCTTGTTGACACCTAAATTTTAGCGGTCTATTTAGTCATTTATTGCATTAAAAATCAGGGATTGATTTCAATCCCTAAAAAAAATTAATTGCATAGCATGTAGTTTTAGCTACATTTATTTTTAATTTGCATTTATAGTAGGCCGATGACAAATGGGTTCGAATTGATGATTCATAACTTTAATTTGATGAGTTGGGCTAAGCCCATGAATGGAGTAAATAAGCCCAAGCCCGTATCCTCGGGGAGATTTTATGGATTTATCTTTGTGACGTGAGAAGAGAGGGAGGCGTGAGAGGAAGTGTGCAGTAGAGAAGAGAGAGAGAAAAGAAGAAAAAAAAAGTGTTGTTCATCTTCTTCGACGCCTCAACCATCGTAGCCAATCCCCTGCGCCCACGCCACTGCAGCCGCACCACCGCGTTTCCGCCCCAGCCGGCCACCGCTGCTCATCCCTTCATTGCAGCCCGCGACCACAGCAAGCCACCATCACCAACGACGCCCCCTCAGCAACCACGTCATCGCACGCCTCCGCCTCTACTCCGACAACCCGACGCTGCTCCCACCTCCCTCGCCCCGAAGTAGCGACGCCCCATAGTAGCCGAGCCTTCGCCTGCCGTTCACCGCTACTATCATCGCGTAAGCCACCGTAGGCCGATCCCCTGCTCGCCCACGACACCCTGCTCCAACGCCCAGCAACCCTCGCCTGTGCTGCCCCCATTCGATCTAGAGCTCCGAACGCCGATCTCGCCACCAAGCTCCTTGCTGCCCTTGACGACAGCAAGTCCAGATCCGAATGTCGGCCCCTTGCACGCTGCTCCGACGCCCTTGTAGTGCCTCCACCCGCAACTAGCTGCGTGACCCACAACGCTAGAATCCATCGCTGAGCCCTACTCACTGCACCATCACCGACATGCAGCTTCCACCAGAGCCCTCTACCGCCAGCCTTCGCCTCCAATCGACGCAGTTGTAGCCCAATGCCAAAAGCTGCAAACCCCTGCTCCGTCGTGCTCCAGTCCCTTTGCTGCCTCCGTTGCTGACGCTGGTAGCTGTGACCCAGCATCGACGCCCGCCTTTGCTCTTACTTGCGAGCTTGCTTCGTAGATTTGCTGCTCTGAACCGCTCACCAACGCCTCGCTGAACCTCCGGGAGCAGTGACCTAATGCCTTTGCCGAGCTGCTCCGCCCTCCCTGATCTGCGACCAGCCGCGGCTCCTGCATCTGTCAGCCACCAGGTCCTTTGCTGGAGTTCCGAACGCTGGCGATTGATCCACTCCGGCAGCGACCCATCACTTCTGGTGACATGCTACATGAGGTGCCAAGCCATGGAAGAAAAGGAAAAGCAAAAACAAAAGGGAAAAACTAGGAAGTTTTTTTAAGTTTATTTTTTTTATTTTTTATTTTTTTAGTATGATTATTCCTTAAGGTGTGATTGAAATTCCTGACATAAATTGGCCTCTTAAATTAAGGATCAACAGTCCAATTTTCGCGCCCGAAATCCAACTCACAATCGCTTGGAAAATAGCCAATCCGATTTCACGCCCGAGATTCAATTCGCGGTTTATTTAAAATTGACCAACCCGATCTCATGTGCGAGATATGGTTCGGCAATTTATGGATATCAATCATATCTTGTCTGATTTGCCGTCGTGTTGGTTGAATAAATTTTGTTTTCGTAAAAGGGAAAAAAATAAAAATAAAAAATCTGAATTAGATTAGGTTCGTTTTAGAATATTCCTCATTTTAGGGTTATCTTGCATGTTTAGAATAGGAAATATATTTATTTCAAATTTTTGAAAATAAAAATCCAAAAGATGCATTCATTTAGGATGTTAGTTTTTTTTTTTAAATGGCACGTTTAATTATTTGGCAATTTTAAATTTCGAATTTTTTTTGTAAAAAAAAACACAAAAATTATCATGCCTATGTCATGTAGAATTATGACATTCTTTGTACGTCATTGCATGTTAGGATAAGATTGCATGTTTAATTTTCTAATTAATTATAGGTTTAGGCAATTTCCATTAGATAGGTTGCATTTTAGGATTGCTTGGTTAAGATAATATTCTAGTTTAAATTAGGATTTGGCTTAACCTAATTCCTAATACAAATTGGCTGACATCACAATCTTGATAGACATTTTTTTTTTTTTGCAATTTTCTAATTTCGAATTTCATGGAAAAAAATTGTCTTAGAATAAATCAATTTAATTCTTTAGGATAGACTGCATTTTATTTACGTCATATAGTTAGGTTATATTGTTATGTCATATCCTTTCATGTTAAATTAATAGCATGCATGATTCTCATTAAATAAACAAAAAAGAAATTGCATGTTAATTAGAAATCACATTTAGGACCGTTTATATGAATTCTGATTTAACATTGCAGATGCTTTCGTTCCTATGAGGTAAGTCCTACAATTTATTTACTACTTTATCTAGGTGTTAAATTGGTGGTTTGCGCACCCGCATAATCACTTTACATGTTAGGGAAGTGAATTAAAATTAATTCTAGATGCCTGCCAAACATTTTTTTTTTTTCAAAATAAAAGAGAAAGGTACCGAAAGGGCATTAGAGAAATCTAGCGTAATCAAGTCTCCGAACTCACAAATCTCTAGTTCGCAGAAGTAAAGTAAATCTCCCGTTATTTTACTTCGGTTTCTAATCGACCCACCAAAAATAGATTAGTGGCAACTCCTTATTGAAAAAAAACCATTTGCATGTTAAGAACTTGAACCTAAGTCGCAAATTGGTATGGTTTTGGGAGAGTCCGAACTAAGTTTAGGCTTAGTAATCCATTAGCCAAACCCTAGGTGATTCACCCGAAAATTAGGTCGCAACAGCGCTGAAAATAAAAAGCTTCGCAAGGCGTTGGGTTCCTGAAAGCATATAAAATGAGATGTTTTGGATTTTGTTTCTTAGTTCAATGTTTAGGGACCTTGATTTCAATTTTTAGTTCAATGTTTTCAATTTTTAAGGATTTGGATTTCAATTCTTAGTTCATTGTTAGGAATTTGGTTCAATGTTTCAAATGAATTTTGAATAAAATGAGGCGATTATACCATTGTCATGGGCTATCTTCCTATCTTGTTATTGGTTCTTACATTTACTTCTTTTACCCTTAGGTGACAATGGATCTGCCACGCTCGCCTATTGTTACACGATCAAGAGCTAAAATGGCTTACCAAACCGAAATGCGTGATCATATCTCCACTATGAAAGACCAACTCCAACAGTTAGCCACATCTATGCAACTTATAACAACTTAAATCCAATCCCTCCAAGTGAATCCGACTCCTGCACCCGCTCTCCCCAAGATAGTAGTCCCGAAGCAAGCAAACGAGGCCCAAATCAGTGATGACGACATGCCCGAGCTGGAAGATGACCCACTACCGGTCCCTGTTAGAAAGGCCAAGCCTGACAGTGTTCCCAAGACAGAGAAAGATGAGCGCTTTGCAAAACTTGAAGAGAAAGTGAAACAATTGCAGGAGTCACAGAGCTCACTCCCGTTCAACCTCTCGGTTTATGAGAAGGTCAAGATGCCAAGCAAGTTCAAAATGCCAGAGTTCGAGAAGTACGATGGTACTTCTTGCCCAAAATCTCATTTACATATGTACCACGTACGCATAGCCCAACATGTAAAAAATGAGCCCCTCATGATCCAATCATTTCATGTGAGTTTGATCGGACCCGCACTAAACTGGTACGCCATGAAGAATGTGAACCTCCTCGACACCTAGAATGAAGTGGCTGACTCGTTTATCAAGCAGTATAAATTTAATATGGACATCGCACCTTCCTGAGAAGATCTTGAGTGGATGGAGAAGAAGGAAAGCGAGTCATTTAAGGAGTATGCCGTGAGGTGGCGAAATCTGGTGGCTCAAATCACTCCTGAGCCTACCAACAAGGAGTTAATGAAGTTGTTCGTTTAGACTCTCCCATTTAAGTTCCGTAACCGGATGACGAGTACATATGTTGAGAACTTCAACCAACTTATTCCAATGGGTGAACAAATCGAGATTGGGCTAAGGGATGGATGGTTCAATGAACCGACCCATCTAGGCAAAAGGTTTTAATGAAGGTGCTAAGTGAAATTCATGTACCAGAAATGATCGAGGCAGACAAGCTAGAGGAATTCGTGGGATCGGTTCTCCTCAAAGACTTGATTGCTTTCTTTGATGAAGAATTCCTTATTGAAGGTAGGGGCATAACAAGGCACTCTACATATCTGTTAAACATAAGTCTTCTCATGTGTTCCGAGTGCTCATCGATAATGGGTCCGCTCTGAATATATGTCCATTGGCCACCCTTCACCGCCTCAAGATAGACCCATCCAAGATACATACTGCAAAGACTTCTGTACGAGCTTTCGATGGGACAAAGAAGGAGGTGACTAGGGAAATCCATCTCGATGTGCAAATAGGGCCGGTCGTCTTCAATATTCCCTTTCAAGTGCTGGATATCCCTACCGCATTTAATTTCCTGCTAGGTCGTTCCTGGATACATACTGCTGGAGCGGTGCCTTCAAGTTTACGTCAAAGTATGAAGTTCGTGACCAAAAGGAAGCTGGTCACTGTGTATGGTGAGGAAGACTATCGGATTTCTTATGAGACAGTTATCCCCTATGTAGAGCCAGATTTTGAGTGCGAATCAAATTACCACTCATTTGAGTTTGTGTCTACCATACATGCTTCTCGAGGTTCGTCGCCACCCACTCCTGAAGTTTCAGATGCTGCCCTCATGGTGGGAAGGGTAATGGTTGGGAATGGCTTTGTTCCTGACCAAGGTCTTGGAAAAAGGGGTCAAGGCATTCGAAACCTCATTGAAGCCCCTCAGAGGTCCCATTCTACTGGATTAAAGTACCATGGAATAAGTAGATAAAGTTCTAGAAGGCAAAGACAAGAAAGGCAGAACTCGCCAACTGAGCAAGGGCAAGGAAGGCAAAACTCACTACCTCCAAACATTCACGAGACATTCCCTGGTCCTCCAAGAATGATGCAGGATGGAGTGGAAGTAATGGACACCCTGGGGCAACCAAGTGGCAAATTCGACTAGTAAATGAAGTATTTGGCTCCTCCCAACTTTTACATTGACCCTCAGGATATTATCCCCGATGGATAGGGTGGCATGGATGATCTGGTACCTCTAAAGACCGAGAATCCTGATGATGCATTGGAAGGAATCACAAGTCTGTTCGATGACCTCCTCATAGGAGCCATTGACGAAGGATCTCCAGAAGAAATGGACCCTGGTCCACAAGAGTAACTTATTTATTGCTTTTGCATATTCCCCTACGTGGGAATTTTTTATTGCCTAAACTCACAGCTTGGGCTGTGAGCTTCATGACCCGTTTCCGGCCCTTTCCCAGCCTCCCTTGGCGTTGCTCTAAGATCAAGTCTCGCTCGCCTCCATGTCGCCGTCGCCGAAAACTCATCGACTCACAAATCCGATGAGTTTACTTGCTAAACCTTGCTTATGGGGTTATTATACTTAGAGGAGATTAGTTTAGGTTAAGATTGGATTAGGTTAGATTAGTGTAATTAGTGGTTTAGTTAGTTAATTAAGCTAATTAGGTGGTTTGATTAGCTTAGTTAAGGGTTAATTAGATTATGTGATTTGTCTAGCTTAGTATGTTATTTAATTAGGTCCAATTAGATAGTTAGATTAGTGTATTTGGCTTAATTAGCCATTTATGTAATTAATTTGCATTTATTTAATTAATTTTGTAATTTATTTAATTATTTAATATTTTTCGAAAATTATACCGGAATAGTCGGTCATCAGAATTTCGAGCTAATTATCGTGGTGTAATCGGTTTATGCAATTGAGTGATGATTGTTGATTTTCAGTTATTATTTCAAAATTATAAAATTTTAGTATTTGATTAAAAAATACCGGTGTCGGGTTTTGATACCGAAAATATTTTTAAGTACTATATCAAATAGTGGGATTTTAAAAGGAATGGTATCAATTTTTATGGTTCGATCTGGTCGTGTACCCACACACGATTATTTTACCGGGTGTTTTTAATACGAAGAAAATAAGCCAAGCACATTATTTTAATTAAGGCATTTGAGTGCAATGCACAGTGTCCTTGGCCGGCATTAGATGGTCGTGTGACTAATATGTGAACTCGTCGCGAGCGTTTACATCGGACGATGCTCCTATGTGGAATGCCCCTATCAACGGATGTCAATCACAGTAGAGGCTGGGCCGATGCTCCTTCGGGAATGCCGTCTCGAGGTAGACGTTGTCGTGCTCGATAGAGCGAGACGATGCTCGGCTATGCCGAAAGACTGCCGAACGTCGAGTAAGCCGTGCCCGTGGGGCTGTAATCAATTGGAACGCGTGATTAATTGACATAAATGCTCATAATTATGGGACAAAATTGTGTGGCACGGAATGGGACGTGTCATAACGATTTGGCCTTATAATCGGGACCCCTGTGATTGATTGAGATGTGAGTGAGACGTTCCAATTAATGTGTGCATTTACTATATACATCTGTTATATGAACTAAACTGACATGCAGAGAGGTGCTGAGGAGAGGTGAGTCTTTTGTTTATGTGGTTAGACTGCCTTTAGGCGTATTACCTTCCTAATCGGGGTTTAGGGCGTGAACTCACTGAAATATTGTCTCACCCCGTCGTGGTTTAACTTTTTATGGGTCCCTAGATGGAGGCCCGTCCGGTTCGTTTTGGATAGCCACAAGGGGTATAGCGAGCAAAGTATCGACATTCCTATCCCCGGGAGTCCCTGGCTCCATAAGCTCATCGTGACCACTATCTTTGTTGATGAGGGCCTACCACAATTGGTACATCATCGATTCAAGGTGTGGTTTCATCATGGGCCTAATGAGGTGCGGGAAGGTCCCCTTCAGGGTTTTGATGTACCCGCCGTTGAGGGCAAGGGGGTAGCTAACCCACCTGACGGTGTCATGATAGATCCGGATCCCAAGTAAATAGGGTCCGAGATAGGGTTAGCTCGGTAGTCTCTTTTGTTTATAAACTCTTGTGTATAAACCCGGTGTGTTTATAAAAGTGTGTGAAAATTTGTTGTCCTGCTTTTCTATCTCACGTTGGTTGGTGTCTGGGGATTGTTTATTTCACTTCCACTTGTGCATGATTCGTTTGGGTCGGCGACGCGTCCTGGGAACGTCACTATTTAGTCAACCACCGAAGGGTGTGCGCGCGCTCGAAGTTCGGGGCGTAACAAACATAAACTGCTATAATAGCAAATCCGATTTCTAATTTCTTAATAAACATGCATGGGCAAATAGGATCATTCTTGTATTTTTCCTTAATTAGGTATTCACTTTGGCGTTGATACCTCATGTGACCGGATTACTTTAACCCATATAAAGATATTTGCAATTTTATTGAGAATAAGTTGCGAGGAGTGTATGCATCAGGCATTTTGTGTGGCACCCCTCGACGGTCCCCGATCCGTTAGGGTCGCCACAGTTTGTTTACCTTTCACTTTCCCTAATAACACATTACTCTGATACCATTTCATTTGCAGCGGGTCCATACAACCATGGGGGTTTACATCTTTTAGATCGATCTCTTGCACAGTTCATATACGGAAGCACATCCAACAACTCCCTTCCTTATATTTAGAAAATGATGCACACCTACTAAACATTTATAGGTAAAAGCCAAACACTTTTTTTTACTTAAACCAGATGGACATCATTCATCGGTACATCAAAATGACGTAGTCTTCTATACTCGGCTATACTTCAAAAGATGACCGACATCTCCTCCAATAGTCATATACTTAAGGTCCATCGATCAGTGTTGACGTCCAAAAGTTCCTTCCTTTGCTATCCTCCTCCTTGTGGTCATATCCAACCACTTGATCCATCTACCGGTGGCAGTGGCAGCAGAAGTATCTTATTTAGTCTGAAATGTTAGTCCTCAAAAGGGGTGAGTACAACCACTCAGCAGTAAAGATCCACTAAACTACACAATGCGTCAAACAGAACAATCAAGGTATCATGAATAAAACACATATCATTCATGCATTCAAGCATCCCTCATCTTACATCCATGCATATATCACCATACGACATGCATAATTCACCATGCACTTGTACTTATATCATCAAGCAGCCATGCATACATCATTATGCAACGTGCATATTCCACCATGCACTCATCATTAAATAGCCATGCATATATCACCGTGCCATATGTACACATCCATGCGCATGATTCATTTCATCCATGCTATCATGTATACATCCCCATGAGATCCATTCAAGCCTTCATGATCGCATTCTCAATGTCAAATAGCATCAATTTACTTTCATAAGCAGATCATGCATCATGCCATATGCATACACCCATGCACATGATTCAATTTCAATATTTATCTTTCACAAGGATCTCATCATTTTTCTTCCAGGGACCAATGTTTGCATCTCACAATTTATCGCTCGCATCCAACCTGGCATCACGAGGAGCCTCCGGCACACACCTCCGGGCATCCGACACACACACTCCGGGCATCTCACATCCCACCTGGCATCACGAGGAATCTCAGGGGCTCGCCATGAAAATGGTTACCCCTACCCTCCGGGCATGCATCATAATACAACCCCTCACCCTCCGAGCATGTATCATGATACAACCGGGCATCTCGACACTCCCGGGGAAAACCTCTGGGCATGTATTCGTAATACAACCAGGGATCCAAAGGGCATCGACTCATTCGAACCTCTGGGCATCCCAACTCCTAGGGCATCGTCGGCTCACACCTCCGATGGTCTTGTCATCATCTCAATTTATATTCACACATGTGTCTCAATCTCAACATGGCATTTGATGTAATAATATCAAGGGTCTCAACCAACATTTCATGCCATATAACATGCCATATGTCATCACATATGCAGCAAAATCAACCACTCAAAGTATTACATCACATGGATAAATTCATTTATTTTTCAAAACACATCAATTTTTCGGATAAATCAGAATGCATTCCTCCAATTAAAATTCCAGAAAAATTAGTAAATGGCATTAATAAATTCTGAAAATTTGACACATCATAGACGCGATCTAAAGGCAGATATCTCATGAATAACTCCATACCAAAAGAATCTCACACAACACGGTATGATCCATACATAACAGCAAGCAAATGGTAGGTTTTAGGACTCTACTTGCCTCAAATTTAAGCACAAAACAGCGACAAACAGCGAGCAAAGCGGCGAAGGAACGGCGGTGAATGAGCGGCAGTGAACGAACCTCCTCCTCTTCTCTCGCACGCTCCCTCTCCCTCTCTCGATTTCCCTCTCTCTCTCCCTTGGCTCACCTCCCTTTCTCTCTTTCCCTCTCACTTCCGAAACCCCCTTCCTTTTTGCTCTTTGATTAACAATTTATCTCTATTTGTGCATGTAAGAGACAAGTGTTCTCATGAGGAGAACAAGTGGCAAAATTGAAGACAAGTGTTGGAGGACATGCACTCCCCCCTCCCCTTCTTGGTCCATTCGACACCCATGGGGGTCTTTGGGCTTGCTTGGGCCTAAAATCTTGGGCCCAAGAGTCCTTAAAATAAAGCCCAAAATTATTATTATCATTTTTATTAAGCTTTTTATTTCTACCGAATTTAATTTAATATCCCAAAAATTAAATCGCATCCTATACAAGTATATACTCAAAATTCTTGCGTGCTGTCCAACATCCTCAAAGTTCTAATTCTTTAATTTCAGCACGCATATTTCTCACGCAAGACCGAATTTCGTCCTTTCGGTTCAAAAAAATAAAATAAAATATAAATTCAAATGAACAAATACAATTTTAATGCCTGCAAATAATGTTAATGCCACGGTTCGGTGACCGTCACCTATCCGAGGATCATCTAAATTTTTGGATGCCACATTTTGAATCCCTTAGGAATTTTCATATAAATATCAGAGTCTAATGAGCCATATAGGGCCTGTTTGGTTCAACATTTAGAATGCTCATTTGGGGTCTAAAGGGGTTTGGCCAAATGCTGTGGTGTTTGGTTCGTTTTTTTTTTAGCACTTTGGGGAGATGCAATTGCATCTCCAAGGGCCTTCAAAGGGGTTTAGGGGAATGGAGGGGTGGAGGTGCATTCTCAAAGTAGCATTTTCGGGATGCAGCTTCTTGGTTTAATGAAATTTTGTTAGTTGCCCATTTTGTCCTCGTTTAATAACCAAATTTCGCTTTTGCCCTTTTCGAATAAGAAAACCCTACCTCTTCCTTACCGTTGCCTCACGTAGCCTCACGCCTCACGCCTCCTCTGCATTCTCACGCCTCTCTCTCTCTCTCTCTGTCGTCCCTCACCTTCTCCTTCACGAGCTGCTCTCTCTCCCGTGTCCATCCGAGATCCTCACGCTTTTTGTAGCCGCACGCCTCTCTCCGTCGTCCCTCCATCTCCTTCGCGAGCTGCTCTTCGGTGTCCATCGGAGATCCTCGAAGATTGCCTCCCGCCGTTATGCTCTCGCACTCGTGTTGCGCTCGTAGCAGGACAGTTGGGTAATCGTTCGTCTGATTTTGCGGTCGCCGCTGAAGATTCCGCACGAGATTACTCGCGAGGGCCGCGGGCAGTACTCTTTTTACGCTCTCACGACTCTCTCTACCTCACGATTGGTTTGTGTCTGACCCTCACCTTCACTCGCCTCTCCAGGTAAGATTTCCTTGGTTCTATTCGGATGTATGGAAGTCCTTCACCTTTATCTTACCTTGACTGACTCCCCCTTTCGCGCTTGAAGCAGCGTTCCTTCACGGTTGGCAAGGGTTTGAGTTCTCTGCCTCGCGTCACTTTTGTCACTTGTTCTTTTATGCTGCCCTCGAGCTCTCCTGTCGTGCTCACGCTCGCGCTCGCTTCCCGTCCGAGTTAGATTTTCTCTATTCATGTTGTAATTTTTGTGGAAATTTGTGTGGGTAATTGATATCTTATCTGATTTGGGGAGAGATCATAGCATATTATTAGGTCGAGGCGAAAGGTGGATTCGAGGTAGCTTTTGCTGTAATGTTTTCTCGTCGGATGGTTTAGTCTTGGTTAAGTTTCAATATGGGATTTAACCAAGTAGGGTATGTAGGCCGAGCTCTTGTTATATTGGCGATTATGTAGCATAAGAAGATGGTTATAATAGAAGTAGATGCTATTAATGTGTGTGGGTTTAGGTGTCACCAAAGTTTTATAGGTTTGTGAATTCTTATGTGTGTTATTTTGGATCATTTCTCAGTTTGCTTTCTTATTACGGAGAAAGCTATTTAGTGAAGTTAAAGGATTAGATTTTTGCTCTCAATTAGATGATATTGCAGATACCCCTAGTGCTTAAAACATAAGAAATTGTTGTTTTCTGTGATCCATGGCATGTGTGAATCAACAAGCCTCATCAACCACGAAGTTCTGCATCACCAGAAATGAAAATGGACTTTTCTGGGCTAGTTGACTGACCTTCAAGTCCAAACTTGCTTTCTTCCTAGCTCTGCTCATTTGAAAAATCCATTTTTTCAAGCGTTTTACATTTCTTTCTTTCTTTTACCCAATATTTCACATAAGGTGGTCTAGCAAAAGACAAAAACAAACATTTGAAAGGACTGGAAGATCAATTTATTCCATTTTTTCCATTTAGTGAAGTTAAAGGATTAGATTTTTGCTCTCAATTAGATGACATTGCAGATACCCTAGTGCTTAGAACATAAGAAATTGCTGTTTTCTGTGATCAATGGCATCTATGAATCAACAAGCCTCATCAACCACGAAGTTCTCGCATCACAAGAAATGAAACTGGACTTTTGGGTTAATTGACTGACCTTCAACTCGAAACTTGCTTTCTTCCTAGATTTGCTCATTTGATTTTTTCAAGCGTTTTACATTTCTTTCTTTCTTTTACCCAATATTTCACATATGGTGGTCTAGCAAAAGACAAAAACAAACATTTGAAAGGACTGGAAGATCAATTTAGAACTTTTATTTTTTAATTTGGCTTTTAAAGGAAAACTAAAGATATCAAATTAGGAAAAGAAAATGTTCCTTATATTTAGAAAAAGACCCAAGAAAATTATATAAATGTTTCTTCAGGCAAGAAAACAACCTTTGCGGCAGCTATTTGTACTGCTTTTTAGTCCACTAACAAAAATTTTCATTTATTTTTCAAACTAAGTACTCTTATGCGGAGGGGGTGAAACTATATAAGTCCTTGGGAATTTAGTATTTAGGGGAAGATAGAGTGGATATAATATAATACACCACACCCTTTTTCTGACTGAATCTAGTTCCTGGTTGAACTTGGTTGATTCTGTTAATGGCCTTGTCATAATAGCTTCAAGACTTCAATTGTCCTTACATTCCAGAACACATGTAGTCTCTCCTCCTTCTTTCCACATGATGTTTTTAGACTCTTATTATTATTATTTTTTGACAAAAATGGATCCTTCGTAAGCTTCATTGTCGAGTGGAAAATTATCTCCGAGCTCTTTACATTTGGCAACACTTTACCGAGGGTGTAGCCTAAGGAGAATGCAATTACATTTCCAGAACATTTGGCAAAGAAGTTTGGAGGGCCATTTGGAAAATGCCTGCTGCATTTTGATGTTGGGAGTAAACGCCTGCTGCATCATGGAGCATTCTGGATTTATTCTCTCATTGATCTATGCCCAGAAACTTTAGAACTTTGGTATAATAGGCAGAAAATGTTTTGTTTGGGACAGACGGATTCATTCACCAATTCTTTTACCTACTGCTTTATTTACTTAAGCTTTTTATTTTCTGCATATGTGCTGGCTGCTTTAGGAACATTTCATTGTTAGGAATTTGAGCACCTTGATTTGGCTGCTTTTTATTTACTAGTTCACCTTGATTTGGCTTTAATTCAATTGCTGAATTTTTTCTTTATTATATGTCTCTCAAATCTGTTCATGCTTATATTGTTGGAAGATGGCAAGTTCAACAAAGGAAAAGGCATATTGGACCGCTGAAGATGTGGAAACATATTGTAAGTTGTGTGTTGAACAAATCGATAAGGGTAATCGTCCTGCAACCAACAAGAGAGATGGATGGACTGCCATAATTAATAAGTTTGAGGAGTTGAGGGGCAAAAAGTATGATAAAATTCAAATGAAGAGTAAGTGGGATAATCTTAAGGAAGAATGGAAAAGATGGAGGACATTGGTTTATAATGAAACGGGATTAGGATGGGATCCAAGGAAGAAAACCATTGATGCAAGTGATGAATGGTGGGAGAGTAAAATCTAGGTGTTTATCACTTGTTCTTTTACTTTTGATTAAGTTATCATTTTCAATTATATACAACTTACTCAAATGTTTTTTATAACAGACTAATCCTAAGGTTAAGGTTTTTAGGACGAAAGGCATACCTCCTGATCTTGAAGTGTTGCTAGATAGAATGTTCAGGGATACGGTTGCTACTGGAGGAATCACTTGGAATCCTGCACAAGGTTTATGTGTTGATGAGAGTGTTGATGCCACACAACCCGACATTGATGATGTCATAGGATCTACTGATGATAATTTGGAATGTCATGTGGGTGAAAATATTGATGAACCAATTCAAACTCGAGCTCGTAAAAGAGTAGCGCAGACTTCAACAAGGCAAACTCGAGGAAAGAAAGACAAGAATTTGAGCCCATCACAATTGCTTGGAAGCCAAATTAACAGGCTTTGTTCTGCTGTTGAAAGTAGGAGTGCTGATGCTGTTGCCTCTCGAGCACATGATGGATTTGGTCCTTACAAGGACCTCATATCTATCCTGGATTTGGTCCTTACAAGGACCTCATATCTATGTTGGATGCCATACCGGAGATTGTGCAAGATGAAAAGCTGTATTTTTTTGCAATCAAACATTTTAAGCAAAAGATAGACAATAGGCAGGTCTTCATGAGCTTGAATTCCGATGCCCTGAGGGTGAAGTATCTCAAGCTTGAGATGGAAGAACTTAATCGTGACTAAGATGTCGTCATAGCTTCTTATTTGGATTTTTGAATATGCTATTTTATTTTTATATCCGAACTCTATTTAAATTATGTATAGACCTAATTTATATTAATATTTTTAATGTAAGAATTGTTTCTAATTGTGGTTCTCTTTATGTGGTTGGTTTTTATATATATGTTGATTGATACTATTGTATTTCTTAATAGATTGTCTAGATTATTCATTGTTTTTCTTATTCTAACTCTATATTTTGTTACGTTAGGCAATTATGGATGATTCTCAACAAAAGGAAAATCGTGAACAAGAGGAAGATGAATTCCTGGATTTGCTTTCAATTGCTAATGCTTCAATTGCTTATCAAGCAACGCACCTTTGCAAACAACCTTCTATGACCTCATCATATACAGGTCATGCTTGGATGAGAGAGTTGATGGCCGAAGATACTAATCCAATAAGATGCTATAATATGTTTAGAATGCATAGGGATGTATTTAATAATTTAACACGTGACTTAGTAACACGTTATGGCCTTAAAGGATCTAGGAATACTAATGTTGTAGAAATGGTTGGGATGTTTCTTTATATGTTGGGACATGGTATAGGTAACAGGGTAGCACAAGAGCGCTTCCAACGTTCTGGGAAACTATAAGTAGGCACTTTAGTTTAGTTTTAAATAAAGTATGCAATATGGGAAAAGATTTGATCCAACCAAGTGATCGACAATTTCGGGAAGTTCCAGAGAAGATTAGAAAAGATCGACGATTTTATCCATATTTTAAGGTAAGTTATGATTATACAATAAAAACGAAAAACTAAATTTAAATCATGTAATATTTTTTTTTGGTATAATAAATCATGTAATATTTGTATTATTTGTTTTAGGATTGTATTGGAGCTATAGATGGTACACATATCCCAGCAATGATACCGGTGTATGATCAAATTCGTTTTATTGGTCGAAAAGGAAAGACTACTCAAAATGTGTTGGCCATATGTAATTTTAATATGGAGTTCATTTACGTTAGTGCTGGTTGGGAGGGACAAGCTCATGATACTCGTGTCTTCTATGATGCCATTGGAAGACGTGATGCACAATTTCCCAATCCACCTCCAGGTTGGTTAATTAATAGTTTATGTACATCTATATATATTTATGTGGCATATGTTAATTAAATTTCTTTATATTTTTGTAGGTAAATATTATTTAGTAGATGCCGGATATCCAAATCTCACGGGTTATTTGGGGCCATATAGAGAAGTTAGATATCATTTGCCAGAATTTCGACAAGGTCCTATGCCTACGAGTCATCGAGAAGTGTTTAACCGTGCACATTCCTCACTTCGCTCAGAAATTGAACGAGCCTTTGGCGTATTAAAAATGAAGTGGAAGATTTTAACTACTATGCCAAATTATCCTTATAAAAAGCAAGTGCAAATTGTCATAGCTACAATGGCTTTGCACAATTTTATAAGAAAAAATGCCGTAACCAATACGGATTTTGAAACAGCAGATTTGGATCCCGAGTATGGATATTCAGTCGACCGTGATGTTGTAAATGAGGGGACAAGTGCTTCAAATGATAATGCATTCCCTGACATGGCACGTTTAGGTGATGAAATAGCTATGAATTTGATAAATAGTTAAGGACGTTTGTAATATGTAACGATAACTTATTTCTTTTTTGGGACATATGTTGTAATGTTTATTGTAATGAAATTACTCTATTTTTAATTGAGTTTGATGTGATTTTTTATTTTAAATTTTATTAATGTCTCTTATACATTATTCTCAACTTGAAAAAAAAAAAAAAATATATATATATATATATATATATATATATATATATAAATTAAGGCCATTGATTTTTGTTTTTGATTTTAAACAAATTAAAGTTGCAAAATTTTAAAATTGGCACATGAAAGGACTTTTCAAATGTATGTGTTTACCAAACAGCATTTTCCCCAAGTTACATCTCAAAGCATCTTTTCAATTTTAGTTTACCAAACAGTATTTGCATTTCGCCAAACCCCTTCAGACTAAAGGCCTTTGCATTTCCCCAATGACATTCCCCCAAAGCCGAACCAAACGGGGCCATAGATATGCCGTCACAACGTCCATAAAATGCATTTCCAATCTTTCAGAGAGTATTAGGCTAATAAGAAAACAAAATATAATCATATCCATCACGGGTAAATATGTCTCATTATAATCAATACCAGGTCTTTGGGAAAATCCTTAGGCAACGAGTCGAGCTTAATACCTGATAATCTCATTTTTCTCATTTCGTTTCCAGACAAATACCCATTTATATCCAACGGGCTTTACATTATCGGAGATTCGAGTTACGGGTCCAAAAACCTCTCGTTTAGCTAGGGAAGCTAATTCAGCCTTAATTGCTTCCTCCCACTTAAGCCAATCTTACCTTTGATGGCATTCAATAATAGATTGCGGCTCACAATCATCATCCATAATTTTATGAGTAACTAAGAATGCAAAAGCATAATCAATGATGATTTCATTTCGATCCCAAATTTCATTATAATATGTAATCGAATTCTCAGTATTCCTAAGATTAGTGTTCCTTTCATGGGTTTCAAGGCAATAAGCTCTTTGGGAGCAAGCATAACACCAAGCTCTTCTTGAGCGGATTCATGATTCTTTCCCCTTCGTTTTTGAGGAACAGTATATTTTGATCCTATCGGTCTGCCACATTTCAACTGTGGGGGATTTTGATCCATTTTAGCCTGTCATTTGGGAATAGCTATCCTAGCTGGAGCATTTGCAGCTGGAATATGAGACTCCGTTACCTTAGTAGCATCATTAAATGCGTCAGGAAGTCTATTGGCCATAACCTGTAAATGAATTATGTGATGCACCTCGTTTTCTCACTCAAGAGTCATTGGACCTAATTGAGATAAAAAAAAATTATTCCAAGAGAAAACCTTAATTGGTTTTTGTTTTGCAGTCATAGAAGTTGTAGGTATCCCAATTGATAGAAACATAGTCTCATCAAAATGACAATCTGCAAATTTGGCAATAAAAAGATCACCAGTAGTTGGTTCCAAGAACCTAATGATGGACGGTAAATTAAACCCAACATAAATGCTCAAACGACGTTGGGCACCCATTTTCGTTCTTTTTGACGGTGCTATGAGCACCTATACTGCACAACCAAAGGTGCGTAAATGTGAAATATCTGGTTCATAGCCAAGAACCATTTGAATTGGAGATTGTAAAAAACTAGCAGTGGGACGTAATCTTATTAGGGCTGCCGTATGCAAAACTGCATGACCCCATGGTGTATTGTTGAGATTTGTTCTCAATAATAAAATGCGGGCAATAATTTAGATATGTTTAATCAAGGATTCTACCAATCCATTTTGAGTATGAACATATGAGATCGGATGCTCAACCTCAATTCCAAGTGAAGCACAATAGGTATCAAAACTCTTTGATGTAAATTCACCAACATTATCCATTCTTATGCTTTTAATTGGATAATTGGGGAATTGTGCCCGAAGCTTTATAATTAGCGCAAGTAAACGTGCAAATGTGACATTGCGCGTAAATAATAGGCAAACATGAGACCATCTACAGGATGCGTCCACTAGTACTATAAAATATCGAAACGGTCCACTTGGTGGTTGTATTGGTCTACAAATATCACCTTGAATTCTTTGCAAGAATAAAGGGGATTCAAGATTAACATTTGTTATAGAAGATTTGGTAATGAGCTTTCCTTGTGAACAAATCTCACAATTATAATCTTTAGACAACAATACCTTTGTATCTTTTAGAGGGTGCCCTTTTATATTCAGAATTATTATACGCATCATTGAAGCGCCAAGGTGACCAAGGTAATCATGCCACAGTCCAAACTGATCAGGGTTTACCAATCTCCAAGATATGGTGGCACAGGTTTCAACGGTCTTAATCGTGACACAATACAAACCCATAAAAGAAACTTCTAGCTTCTCATGGATGGTCTTCAAGCCCATCTTATAAGAGGTAATGCCAATATATTTCTTATCTTGCTCATAAATAGTCTCAATATGGTACCCATTACGGCTTACATCTTTGAAGCTGAGGAGATTCATTTTTGATCTACTACTTAGAAATGCATCCTTAATATGTAGGATGGTGCCATGACAAAACAATTGTGGCATTCCCAAAACCATCAATAATCAAAACATGACTTGATATTATATGAATTTCTGTCTTACGCAATGTCATACTCGAGAAAGTGTCTATTATGAAATATGGTATGTGTTGTTACACTATCAAGCAAACAAACATCTTCATTTTTTCTCGGTATTTTCCATTTGCATTTATGTTGACAACTTCAGGTGTCAAATATCATAAAATTTGCATATTAGTTAGAGTCAAATAAAATTTCAAAATAATAAATATTATATAATGTTCATAAGCATTTCATTACATAACCATCTTAGAGAGCAATAAAAGGTAATACATTTAAAGAAAAACAACTAGAAAAGAAATTATAAAATTCATAAAATTCGAAATCCAAGTTATCATCCACCAGTTTGATACCTCATTAAAGTAATTAGAGGTCCTTAAAGAAATCAGAGATATCCAGAGATGCATTTGCTACTTCAGGAGCAAGAGGAGTCCCACCAACAGAGATATTGTTGATCTCAACAGTGGTTATGGCAGTATGATTGATTTCAATGGTGTGAAATTCACCACGCTTGCCCATATTTTTTTAAGATGCCTGATATAAATCAACAAAGTGTTTTGGCGCACGACAAGTACGTGACCAGTGTCCATTCATGTTACAGCGATAGCAAATACTTTCATTAGTAACCTTCTTTGGCTTCTTTTCTTTGTTATGATTCGGGCCAAAGTTAGATTTCCTATGGCAAATTAATTTCTTGACATCCCTTCTAAGATTATGTTCTTGCCTGCGCTTATAGTCCTTAAAATGGCCAGTATTTTTCTCAAAGTTAGCATGTGCTTCAAGCCATGCTTTTGAGCCAGCAGGTCTAAGATCATGATTTTTGAGTTGCAATTCATTAGTTTGCTCAATAGTGAGGAATATAGAAATTAATTGAGAGTATGTGGCAAACCAACACTGCCGGTATTGCTGTTGCAATATTATATTTGAAGCATGGAAGGTGAAGAAAGTTTCCTCTAATAATTCCGCATCTGTAAGCTTGATACCGCATAACTCAAGCCAAGAAACAATATCAAATAAAGCAGAGTAGTAATCAAACACTAATTTAAAATCTTGCAGTTTGAGATTTTGCCAGTCATATTATGCTTGAGGGAGGATAACAATATTGGTATGATCATACCTATCTTTCAAACTCCACAAGGTCTGAGGGTCTCGAACGGATAAATATTGAGTTTGCAGGCTCTCATGCAAATGACGACAAATAAAAGTCAATACATTTGCTTTATCTTTTGCATTTGAGGTTCTGTTTTCTGTAATTGCATTAGCAAGACCTTGCCCTTAGAGGTGCATTTCCATGTCAAGGCACCAAGGTAGACAATTCTTTCAACTCACTTCGAAGATGTGGAATTTGGGCTTTTCAATATTCGTCATAATTCTTGCAAAAATAAATCCTTAAATTAATTAGAAGGATTTCAAAATATCCACCACCAATTCAGGAGCAGAATGATACTTTTAGATTTGAAATTGGCTTCAAGCCCAAAAAAATAAAAATGAAAAATTGATAGGAGAACATGAAGTATAAGTTGATTAATAAAAACAAAGAGAACACTTACCTTGCAAAAATTACTTATTCAGTTGGTAAATCTTCGTGCTGATAACGTATTATAAAATATTGCATTGCAAATATATAATACAGAGTATAGAGAGATTAAGTACAGAGAGCAGGTAAACACCAAAGATAATAGAGAAAGCCGAGAGAAGTATAGCTCAAGTGCCAAAACTTGGCATAAACAGACACTTAAGTGCCAAAAGTTAGGAAAGTGACACTTAAGTGTCAAAATTGAAGCAAAATAGATCACTTAAGTGCTACTCTGACAAAAATCCAGTCAAAATGCTAACATAGCGATTTTCCGGAGAAATAAGTGCAAAACGGCGTGTCGTTTTGCACGCCGACGTGTTTAGACAATACAAAAACGACGTCATTTTGTGCGACGTTGTATAAAATAATATAAAAATTAATTTAATTAAATTTAAAACTAAATTTATTTAAAACATATAATAAAATACAAAAAAGAAGGCGGTTGAGGGCTAAGCCCTCGCCGCCGACACCTTCCCGCCGCCACCGGCTGGGGCCCGGCGACCCAGTGGCCAGACGCGAAGGGCCCGCGAGCCCTCACCCGGATCCGATCCGTCACCGGCCATTCTCGGCGACAGTGGGGAGGCGGCGACGGCGAGGGCTCCACTCTCAGCCTCCCATTTCCTTTTTTTTAATTTATTTTTTATATTTTATTTTTAAAATATTTTTTAATATTTTTATTTTTATTTTTAAATGTTTTAAATAAATTTAGTTTTAAATTTAATTTTATTAATTTTTATATTAATTTTTTTACCACGTCGGCATCAAAACGACACCGTTTTGCACTTATTTCACCGAAAAATCACTATGTCGGCATTTTGGCCGGATTTTCGCCAAGCGCACTTAAGTGATCCATTTTTCCGATTTTAGCACTTCCCGTGTTCCTAACTTTTTGACACTTAAATATCCCTCCGTGCTAAGTTTTTGGCACTCCGGATGTCCGGCGCTTAGAAAGCCAAATACCAAAGATTGTAGAGAAAATCATAGGAGGAAATTTTATTTTCACTATATCACCTTATATTTATGACAAAAACTAAGCTCCTATTTATAAGAAAATAAGGATGCACTTATCATTTATGTTAATATATTGAATAATACATATATTTGATAGGGAGATGAATATTCATTGAATATGGAGATGTACTTAGAATGTATGATAGAAATATACTATAATAAGTACATTAGATAAAATGAATATAATGAGTATTCATTCATTCATTCATGTATTTCATAACAGCCCATTGTTTTTAATTACAGAGTAAATGATTTTGGAGAAATTCTTTTCAAAAAAATTAATTTTTGTGTTCTTTAAAGTCAAGCATAATCAAATCGAGGCATTTACTCCTTTGGCGATTCTGTAAATGTTGTAGACAATTAGATGACACACCATACAACCTGTGCACATTGATGATGGGCCAAGAGATGCAAGCGATAGTCATATTCACATTCTTGTAACTCAACATTTTCTTATGATCTCTAATAATTTGTTCACTGGTAACAAAAGTGGACTCTAACAGTGTAATTGAAGCCAATGGAGTGAATAGCCACCATTCGCAATGGAAAGAATAGGAAAAGCACACCGGTTTAGGCCTTCCACCGCAGTAAAAGGTCAAGATTGTCTTCCGCAACTTTTACAATGTAGTTGCTATCATCTTTGCTGAGATATTCATTCAACTCACCAACAACCGACACCAAAGTACTCAAGGCCTGTCCCCTTTTGGCCCGGGAGCATGGGTTTGGACTAGCTCAGCCCACGGGCCATCCTAATTGAGATCAATTTGGGTTCTTGTACATTCAGAGGAACCTTACAATTATTTTCAAAGCATGGGATCCTCCCTCAAATCATTGCCTGCACCATCGCAGATATTTTTAGAATTTCAACTCATCTCATTCAAACATCTGTCGCATGTCCCATCTCGAAATTGTAGGGAGTCCAAGAAATGCAAATTTATTATGGGCCCCCCTAACTCGTCATTCAAGGGAAGAAGCCACTCAATTTTGCATTTCCCTCTATTTTCCTCTCACTTTTTGGAGGAAAATATCTTGCAGATTCACAAGAAAATCTTGCTGTACCGTTCTCTTCATATTCGTCGGATCTTTATTTCCTCCTCTCTTTTCACCCAATTCCTAAAACCCACTTCATCTTATGGAATGGCCCGA